>VZTX01002256.1:69591-182592 GCA_013400915.1 Pardalotus punctatus | reverse complement strand
CGACCAGGTGTTTGTTAGAGGAGGAAAAAGTGTTTTTTTTTTTTTTTTTTTTTTTTTTTTTTTTTAATTTTGGAATCTATGCTGGTGCATCTCAAGAGGAGTATTTCTGCACAATGAACTAATACAACAATCTGCCACTTCTGTTAATTGACAAGACTCTTCTTGTCCTTGGCCAGGTATCCCACCAAATATTTCGCCTCTCACCTCCCCGTGCCATTCACCGATTCAGGGGACCCCTGCCACAAGTCCTACTGGAAAAACATCTTCTGTGTCATTTCCAGAGTCTACAGATACTGACACCAAGCAGGGCTTAAAGCCACACAAAGTCTTAACTTCTACTCAGAGTGCACCTAGCCTGTCAGACCCTATTATCAGCCCCTCTGTCATCTGCAGCAGGTAAGATAACAATTTGACATGCCTTGGAATCATTTCACATTGGTCTCATGAATGTGTTCTGTTGGCTCACGTACAGGTTTTTGTGATTTACTGCAGTGTTTGTATTGATATTTCAAGTTTATAGTACTTGAGTTAATGTGTAGATCAATGCTACAAAATGCTTTAAAAGTGGAAGACTTTTGGCTATGTTTATTGTTGTTTGTTGCTTTTGCTCCTGTCAGATGGACAGCCTGATTCATAAATAAAATCTTTGTCAATAACCTGCAGATCCCAAAGTTGGATTTCAATTTCATAACTTGTGCTTCTCAAGCCATGCCCTTGACATGAGCAGTCCCCTTTAGGTCACAGGCCAAGTCTTTCACAGCAGGCACCTGATGTTGGATAGAAAAATCTGACTGCTAGGGTTTAAAAGCCTGTAGGCTTCTGACAAAGGTGGGCTAACCATCATTTTATGGTTTACAACTCTGTAATTTTGAGCCTTCTTTCAGGAGAAGTGGATCCTGTCTTCCCTAGGCAGAGTCAAATTAGGTACTGTGGGGACTTTTTTTTCATAAATCAACTGCAGATGAGTTATTCCTACTGCTAAGAGCTCCAGTAACAGTTTAATTTCATACTTTGAAGTAGCCCTTTATTAGGTAACACATACCACACCTGCTTTGCAAAATCAGCATTTTGGAAAGAAAGTTGTTCTGCTTATCTTCTCAGGAAGGATTCAGTTGCTAAATCAAATTACTGGTGTTTGCAATATTTGTCCAGTTCAGAACAGTGGAAAATGCTGGTATTCCCAAGCCTGTTCCAGTGCAGTTTCAAGGTTTCCTTACTCACCAGATGTTACTTTTGGTCACAGCATGAGTGGCCAGCCAGCAGAGAGCACAGCTGTTATCAAGTTTGACTATCTCTGGAAACAGTTTTTTGTTTCTGACGTCAGTCACATGCCTTTGGATGTGTCTCAGTGTGCTATGTGCAGGGCTAGGAAGTGGGTGTGAGAAAGTCAAAATTGAGATTGCAAGTTTGCTCAAGGTAGTCATCCTCACTGGAGTTTGGAGTAGGATCCCAACAGGCTTTTAAAATGGATTTAGGTGACAAAATAGAAACTTAAGTGCTTTTAAGAGTTCTCCAAAGGTATACCAAAACTGATATTTGGACAGATTCATTTGAAATTAAAACTATATTGCACAACAGAAATATAGCATAAAGGTGCTAAAGTCTTATTAAACTGTGCCTTTATTACCACTTCAACAAAATACTGTTATTTCACAAGTGGCAATCATCTCTGGATGCCTTCTATGAAAAAGAACAGTTAATAATTGCATTGAAAATGTCCAAAGAAAAATCAATATAAGGTTGTTGTAGATAGTGATGAAATATATTTTCTTGACATGTGCAGACTTTGATTTCACTGTTATTGCTGATAAAATGCTCATTAACTTGTGACTGCTGTCTTATTGGATCTGTGTAAGTTGTATAGAATATTTAGGTTCTCAATTTGCTTGTTTTTAAATGCTTAGACTGTGTAAGCATTGCAAATAGTTACATTGCTGACATGGACTTTGTTGTTGATTATTTGAAACAAACATATTATTTAAAATATTTTGGTGTAATGATTGCTAATAGAATTGGAATCCATTAGTGCTAGTAGTCAGTGTTCCTTTAACACCATTGAAAAATCATAAGCACTGTCACATTTCTAGCCATTAGCATATAGAGGTGTCAAATCCACAGATAGAGGCTGAATACATAAATAATGCACACATGTAATATAGGCACAATTGAAAGGCAAAATCAAAACATAAAACAAAAAAAAACCCAAACAGCAAAGAAATTTAATGGCTATGACAAGCTGTGAGAGTTAAATTAACAAACTCCAAGAATAAATTTTTGAATATTTGAGTTCTCACATAGTAGATTGCTGGTGTTCATGGTGTGCAATCCCCTAAATTCACTGCCAAAACACCTGCCTTGCAGAGGAGTAATACCAACTCAGCAAACCCCTGTAAGCAGCAAACCAATCCCACCCTTACAACAACAAAAGAAAAAATGAGCTCGCGATGGGTTCAGTGCTTTAAGTCACATCAAGCAGTTCAAGATGGCAGTTTTACTGTATTTCTTTTTTACTCACAAAGTGAAATGTGGTAGGACTATACAGTTTGAAAAGCACATTAAGCAAGAGCATACATCAAGAAAGGCTGTTAAAGGAACTTGTAAGTAATCATTTTTAATTTTGCTGAGTGGATGAGGCAGAAATCCTGTGCAAAAAATATTAAACAATCCTGAAGTTAAGGAGTGTATTATAATTCCTGTGCATGAGGGAGTTGAGTTAAAGTTGCATGGACACGTTTACTTCCAACACATAGTAGATTTCAAGTGTTCTACTGGGTAGCTCAGTAATCTTTTTTTTAATACAGTGTTTTGTGGACCATACACATTAAATCAGTGTGAGTTTGCATATGTTCAGGAAATAAAGAGGTGCACTCATACTGGTGCAAAAGGCTTGTAGCAGCATTACAGCAAATCAAAGGCTATCACTGACCTTATAGAAACCAGAAGGAATGTGGGAGAGAGAAGTTAATACCTTTTTTTCCATCTTGTTTATCAACCTCACTGATACAAGATTTATTTTCTTGGCTATGCGCTACAGGTATCATTGGATAGAGATTAGCATTTTTATTTGAAAGTCCTTCAGGAATTCATTACGTGTGCAGGGCATACCAAGCTCCAGAATATGGTTTGGATGACCCAGTCAAAAGCTACCTGGCACAGGATTTAAGCCATTTTTTGTATGTTGAACTTACAATGGTGCAAAGTTCCTAGTACAAAGTTTGACCAATCCAAATAATTTTGCAATAGTTGATTTGCAAAAACTGTTATATATAAGATTTGCCACAAAATATTGACTCAAACCAAAGAAAATGATAAAATGTCAGGTTGTAATTAGGGTTTAAAGGGAATTAAACACAAGGAATAACGCTTTTTAATGGAAGGGAAGAGACAATAATTTTAAAAGGTCGTAATATTGTGGTCCCTCCCAAAATGTCTTTCTGTTCTGGAAATGATGAGGCAAACTCTGTCTTCTGATTTCTGGATGCTACAACACACACCTCGTGTTCTGTCCAAAATGCCCTCTTGGTTCTTACACACTTGGTGTGCTGTCACTGAAACAATGATAAAATACCATTTTCCTCCTTAAGAGGAACATATTCAAGTTTTAAGCAAGAAGAGTAAAGCCAGATCATGACTGTGTTCAAACGAAATTCTGTAAGATTGTATGGCCTTCTGGTACAGGTGCATTTTCATAATTTTAGTTTATTTTTATAGGGCAGTTGCAGTATAGAACTAGGAGATTCTTTTTGTACTGGTAGAGAATTAAAAAAAATTCAGTTAAAGAAATCACATGCTGCAGGTTTACTGTTGAAAACACAAATTTAATGGTGGTAGCCAGTTAATCCAAGGTCTTTTTATATTTTATCCAGAGATCCAATAAAAGCTCAGCTCTCTCTTGTGATTTTGTGTGGACAATCTACCCTGGACCATGGCTTATACTGTATGACATAATCTCACACTGCCAGCAGGAAATCACTTTACACAAGACTGTCTAATGCACATGGTTCTTTATATTGTGCATGTTTCTTGATGTATTTCAGCTGTGGCAGACCCTACAACCAAATAGAAGCTGGTGATGGGACACTAAATAGAAATGATGCTACCACACACACCCTGAACAGAACAGGTAATTCTTTGTCAGAAATACCTCATTCCTTCAAATTCAGTAATCATCCACTGAAAAGGTAGACGTGCTTGTCTGTCATAGAAGGCAAACATACCCAGGTGAGACCGTACAAATTGCCTTTGAGGCTCCTTCCCTTTTTGTACATACAACATGTGCAAAATGATAATGAAAACTGGAGTTAAAATATAAAGGACATACAGTTTCCCTCATTTACTCAAATAATGGTCCTCAAAATTTTTTGTCTCTTCAATCCCTGATGCCATTTTTATACTCTGCAGGGTATATCTTTAATGCCCTTGGACAGCTTGTCCGATTTCACAGCCAGCCAAGCAGCACATATGTATTATGAGTCAGAGATCCTGTTGCTGTTATTCAGAAGGTCACAGGATGACTTCCATGAAATCCTTGCTGTTTGTGCCACAAGCTGTGTGATTTGTGTTTGTAGATGATCCTGCTCAAGCCACTTCTGACTACGAGACCAACAACAGCGACAGCAGTGACATCGTGCAGAACGATGACGACACAGATTGCTCCAAGGAGCAGCCGCGGAAGGGATCCGGCTGTAGGTCCTACACGCCCGAGACCATCATCCTGCATCCCTTGATACCACCTGAGGTAGCTCCTCTGAGTTCCCCCAGCACCACAGACTGAGTGTATGCTGACACTTGGTGGAAGGAGGAAAGCAAAACACAAACCAAACTAACCAAAAACCCAGATCCCCACCAAAAAAATCTGGTCTAAGGGTGCTGCAATGCAAGATATTATTGTAGGTGTATGTCTTAAACAGCAAATGTTGCAGTGTGGTGAATGAGTGCTGATTGTCTCGCAGCATTCAGCTGTAAGCTTGAGTGAGATGCAGAGGGAAAAGCTTTGTTTAGTAAAGTTTTCCACAGTCTGTTGTACAACTAAATTAATAATTTGAAGTTGGCAGGAGCTCTTGAAAAATTTACTGTAATTTGTTGGAGTTGGACATCCTGAGAGAAGGCATTTTGCTTGAAATGTTCTGGCATTTACTCAACTCCAGCTTCTAAGTAAAATGAAATTTCAGGGAGCATACAGGGCGAAATGTGAAAGGAGGGGCACAACCCACCTTTCATTTGCAGGCCTTGAAAAACAGGTAGGTTTCAGCTGAAGGAGTACAAGTCTTCACTTGGGCTGAGCTCTGTTAGCCATGTTAGAGTGAATGGGTCCTGATGCAGAAGCAGACACAGAAAGCTTTTCCCTCTGCACCCCAGTGAATTTCACAATGAAGGCAGACTCCCTTGGAAATGAATGAATGATTCCCATGAGTGAATGAATGAGTGTGTCTCAGTGCTAAGTGCAGACACTAATGTTTCACAAACAGAATTTCTTGTCCATTCAAGTGAAACACATTACAAAGGAGAGTGAGTAGCTGCAGGGCTGCTAGAAATGAAGACATCTACGCTGAGCCGAGTAAAGTACCACTGACTTACACATGATGCTAATGTGACTTCAGTTCTTAAGAGCATGAATTTTTGCTTCAGATGCTTCACTGAAGTAACAATCCTCTTTATTCTGATTTTTGGCACAGGACAAGCCTGTTCTGGCTCCTGAGCCTCTGGTTATGGACAACTTGGACCCCCTGATGGAGCAGCTAAATAGTTGGAACTTCCCAATCTTTGATTTGGTGGAAAAAATTGGGAAAAAATGTGGTCGGATTCTCAGTCAGGTGAGAGGTGTACTTGTCTGCAGTGTCTGGGTAGAATGTTGACAGATTTGGACACAATCATGTTGAAAGCCATTGTCCTTACAAGCTGCTGATCCAATGAACTGTGATCCCTGACACCTAATTCAAAGCTGACAATAGGAACTCTGTGTCACTGTAGTCCTTACTTTTAAATGTCTTCAAATTTACAAAATGCAAAAGAAAAAAACACCCATTTTGCCTTCTGCTCTCTGCTTTTCTGAATATTCTCGAGACACTTCCATCCCTTACTGAGTTATTTGGGAAAGGATTTCTCATGGGTTTTAGCATGGGAGGACTAAACAGTAAATATATTCAGTGGATACAGGAGTTTTGGTCCTCTTTTATACTGAAGATTTCAGTCAGGCTAGGCAAGAAAGCAAGGTTTGAGGAAGTGGGGCTAAAAAGAATCCTTGCTATAGTCCCTGATTTTTAAAAAATCAGAACTCTGAGA
This sequence comes from Pardalotus punctatus, assembly GCA_013400915.1. Classification (NCBI taxonomy): domain Eukaryota; kingdom Metazoa; phylum Chordata; class Aves; order Passeriformes; family Pardalotidae; genus Pardalotus; species Pardalotus punctatus. Next base: position 176,310 of record VZTX01002256.1, on the reverse strand, counting down.
GAAAATTCATACCATCATTACACAGGGAAGACTAATTTGCTGTGAGACAGGATAGCAGAGCTTACTGGTCTTTCTTTCAACTCTCAGGTTTTTATTCCTTCCTGTGGGTTTAATTCAGTTACTGACACAGCCTGTCTCTACCCAGCATGATTAGTGTCACTTTCCATAATCACTTTCTTGGCTGAACTTTCTACTCTGTTATGCCCCTTTTCCTGGCACACTGACAAACTAGTCATTTTTTCTTATGAAAGTATTGAAGATTATTAAACAGGAAAAGCAAGTAATTATTTTTATTATTATTTAGGGATGAAAGGGAAAAAAGCCCAAGAGAATCTGACTGAACGAGTATCACTTTACAAGGCATTATGTAGTGGTGAGTGCTGGAAAGAAGAGATAAAGTTAATTGGTACAATGTGGTGCAATTATCACCCCCCCAGAAACACAGAGGTTAGTGTGTCAGGCAGGTTTCAGTGTAACAAGCTCCAGAGAATGCTGTATCAAATACAGTCCCTTGGTGGTTACCTATTATTTGGCTTGATTCAATTTTCTGGTGGTCAACAAGGAAAACCATGGCATGAATTCAAATTTATTCTGTGGTCTGCCTTTTAGTGTTCTGTAGCTTGGCAAGCAACATCTGTGTTTGACCAGCCTGCCAAGTCTCTAGGTTCATTTTAGAGAAATAGGCAAACTGTGGCTGGCTGTGGATATTGATTTCAGTTCAGTGATGCTCACTGAGGCAATTTTGCACTGGACAGTGAGTGTGTGATTGATGCTCTTCTAGATCATACTGCTCATTTCTCTGGTAGCATGGAATGATGATGAACGATGAATGAAACATAAGAAAAAACAGAACTTTCTTTTAATGGCATAACCAACAGCTAGGATGAGCCAAAATATGTTCTGGTTTTCCATGGGTGCCTCTGTAGGCTTTACACACTTTGCCAAGCTGCTTGGGGTTCTGTACCTCTGGACACAATTCCCTCAAGTTGCACTAAATCTCATCACTCTATTTCCCATCAGCTGCTTTTTGCACAGGTTCTCAGCATGTTATCCACAGTGCCACAAAATGAGGCCTGTGAAATAAAATAGAGAAGCTTTAATAAGTAATATTTGTGATGAAAATGCAACATTTTCTGTAACAGCTGTTTATAATAACTCTCTCTCCGTAATAGCAGAATGTAACAAGTTCAACCTTGTTCACAAAATAAAGATAGATCTTTCCTTCCCCCACCTATTCGGATGTTCCTGATAAAATTATTTTCAGGAATCAGGAAACCTAAATAAATCTCTTTTTTCCAGCACTATTTTTTCTAGTTTGGTTTAAAAATCCTGGAATATTATTAAAAAAGGAAAACAAAACCTCTAATGATTTATTCTCTGTATTTTGCTATTAAATTGACTCATCCTTTAAAAAAAAGTAAATTAAGAAGCTGAATTATCTATGTTTGCCTTGCTAGGTTAAATTTATGAGATGGAACAAAGCAGAGTTGACACATGCCTCTAGGGAAGCATTCAGTTTAGAAAGCAAATGCTGGCTTGGCATCTTTGAAGCTGCTTGAGATGTCTGTTCCTTCTTTGTGGAATGTTAAATTGATTTAGACATATAAAAAGACCCCAAACCAGTCAGCAACCATGAAAGCATCTGTGCAAACTAGAGTGGCAAGCACAGTAAGTGTGGCAGTGACAAATATGCGTTATAGGGTTTAGAGAGGAACATGCATTCAGTCTTACTTCAGAAACAGAGCCAGGCTCTCAGAACTGAGCTGTTGCTTCACAAGAGGCCATGAATTCTGTAATGTCTTCAGTCACACTCAACACCTTTCTTACAGCCCCTCTAAGACTAAAACTTGTAGTTTAGCTTTTATTGCTGGGCCCACGGAGAGGAGAAGTGGAGCTGCTCCTATGCTGGCGGTACAGGAGCAGTGTCAGAGGTAGGGCAGCGTCCCTGCAGGGCCTCTGAGCTGGTCCCTGCATGGTGACAAGAGGATTGTTTGGTCCTCTCACCATCACACCTGGAGATGGGATATTCCTGGGATCGTCAGACTCATGAGGAGTTTGTCAGAGCCAGAGACTGGGTGCCAGCAGTTTCAAAGAAACACACCTGAATAAACCAAATACATGAGACATAAAAAAGTGTGCTGGAGGGTTGCCTGCAAACACTGAAAAGGGAACTGCCAATCTAACCTTTGCACGTTCTCCAACACCCAGGAGAGGAGCTACGTGCGAGTAATGATGCCTAATTCCAAACCAGCTTCCATGAGGAATCATGCAGAAGTGCTTGTCCTTCATCAGGCAGTGCCACCAGCAGTCTCTGAGTTAGAAATGATCCATTCAAGCGTCACGAGAGACAAGCAGCAAAGGGAGGCTGGAGGAGAGGGCCACTGTGGTGCAGCACCCTCTGCCAAGCGCCTGGCAGCCACCACAGTGCCCCTGGGCTTGTCCGTGGCACCAGGGCCACACCTCAGCTGCGAGGGCACCGTGCTCAGCCCACGGGATTCCAGCTCCCAGGAAGCTCCTGAAACAGCATGTGGGTTGGGAAGAAAGTGTTTCAAAAGACAGGAGCACGTTAAAATGTGCAAGGCACAGTCATTGTTTTTGGTTCTTTGTTTTTATTTTAATTAAAGGATTTGACTAGTTGACTTTGGGGAAGACATCAATGCCTGAATAATATTTCATTATGATTCTTCTTTTTATAGAGAGGTATTTTGCTGGAAGTAAGTGGCTTACATTTCACTGACTTAAAACTAGAATGTAAGACTCCTCATCTCTCTGTAGGTGAAATATTGGATCCCAGCTGATACAGATAAGCCATAATTCTAGAGAGATAATCAGGGTTCTGTGCAGATTCTAATCCAAATTATGCACAAGGTCACTCTATTCACTGCCTCAATACAGGGGGATCCCATGGGGTTTTCAGAGAGCAATGTTTTGCCTTTTACAGGCTTTACCTTTTATTCTAAGCGCTTGTCTTCCAGAGCAGAGAGGCTGAGTAGTTCAGTTATGGCAGGAACAGAAGTTAGAGCTGGGGTCTCTGGCAGAACCCCCACTGTCAGATATTGGCCATTACAGAGTCATCCTGGGTGGGGTCAGACACCACAGCCAACCTGTCTCTGCACCCTCACTGTCTGTTTTAATGCTTTGCCAGAGTTAGTTCATAGGCAGGGAGGCAGGAGGAAGATCATTAATGCTGCAAATTCATATCATTTTTTGTTATTCTTACTGTAGAAATCCATAGTGGCAGGACATTTGGAGTTGATGTTCATTAAACTTTAGGTGCAGCTCCCAGGTCCCAGTTTATATACACAATATACGGACATAAACAGGTGTGGATAAATGTTTGATTTACATTCAGATGTAAAACACGAAGTGTAATTTGTAATCATTTCTTGCCATGTATCACTCATCAGTCCAAATGTGCTTCAAGTTGCTTAGCTCTAGGCAGGTCATTACCAGGCAGCTGGCATCCAAAGGACAGAATTTAGCTAACAGTATAAATAAATAATCTGCAAGGTTTGGGGTCCAATTTGTGAAGATCAGGCAGTGATTTTATTGCCCCCTTGTTTTGTACGTCAAGTTCAAAACTTGTCTTCAGAAGTGCCCATTTTGCATCAGCTGCTCTCTACATTTCTGAGCATTCATCTTTCCTGAACGCTTCCTCACTCATCCATCACATTCTCCTTCCCAAGAGATCCTCTCCTGGATGTTTACAGTCATCTTTGGTGCAGGAACACTTAGAGCAGCTCTGCTTCCTAAGCTATTTGCTGCCTCTGAGATCCTGTTGAAGTAATTTTTATCATTTCACTTCTGAAATGGGGGAGAAGGCAAGGACACAATGCATAGGATCCGCATGGTTCCCCCTTCTGTCCGTCCTTCACTTGTTCCCCCTTTTCTGGGAATTCATTTGACTCAAGGATGCTCCTTGGATAAGTCTGTAGAGAATTTTTTTCTAAAGGCACTGGAGACCTCTGAACATCTTTATGTATTGAGGTTTCTGAGGTGTTTGCAACATTTGAGGGATACATATGCCTGAAAGGAAGAGAAGAACATCTGGAAGGTTGTAGTGAAGGAATGTTAGGCACTAATATCTTTGTGTAGCTACATCCCTATGGAAATGCAAATAGCTGCAGCTACAGCTGGGTCAGATGAATTTGAGAAAAATACTACCAGGAAAGCAGATTTTCATGGGGTAATTCGGCCTAAGGAGTTTCATATCTAATTTTTAGAGTTTTTTCTGATCTACTTAGCAGCATGGGTTTTTTTCTTGTTTTTTCCTTCCAGGTATCATACAGGCTTTTTGAAGACATGGGGCTGTTTGAAACCTTTAAAATACCAGTGAGGGAATTTATGAACTATTTTCATGCCTTGGAGTGTGGATACCGAGAGATACCTTGTAAGTAGAAATTCCCGGCAGATAATGGTGCTTCCTTAAAGTTTTGGGGGTTTTCCACATGCTTTTATATTGAAGTCTTTTTTGTCTCACTATAACAGCTACTTTTTTTTTTTTATTCTGCTACATCATCACCAAATGGATGGCTAGTCAGGGGCTGGTGCTGAACCACAGCCTCTCATCTTTTTTTCATTGAGCTTCATGACAATTCCTGGCAAAATCTGCAGAAGCCATAAATCATATAAAGCTGTTATAAGTAAAGACTGTTTCCTGATGATGCAAGTGTACCCCTGTGCCCCAGCTGGAGTTTCTTGAAAATTCAGCCCCACAAAAGCAACTTGGACTTTTACACAGTAGCAGTGCTGTGCTACCATAGGAGATGAGCTTTTTAAGCAGGAAAAATATGCCAAATACATGAGTGAATCCTATTCCTCTGGACCTTGGCTGATATTTTTCAGTGGGAACCATTTATTCACTGAAAAAAACCTGTTTTGAGTCATTCCCGAAGTATTTACTAATTCAAATCAAACTTATCAAACTGCTTCAACAGCAAAAAAACTCTTGTTTTCCCAAAAGGAAAGAGTTATTACCCCCTCTAGCTGGCAGATAAACCCAGAACTGGGGAACATAGGGAACCCTGTTTTCTCCATCCTTCCAGAAAAATGTGGGAGACATCATTATAAGAAGTCATATAGTTGCTCTGTCAAAATACTAAATACCAATCAGAGCAGCTACTGTGGGAAGGATTTAAGGAAAGCTACCTCAAAATGCCTTCAGCCAGGTGGTTTGGACTCTGTTCTGGGAAGGTGAGAGACCCAGTTTCAGTCCTTTCCTTGTGTTTGAACTGGATCAGGATCTAAAGCAGCAGATTACAGCTGGAAGAGGTTAGAGCTGGAAGTCTCACAGTCTGTTCTACTGGAGCCCTTCCTTTTTCTTTGAAACATTTAACTATTCATAGAGCCTCTGGGATTTTTGTGAACCTAGCCCTCTATTTCCCTGTTTTTTTCTTAAGTATGTTTTGTTTTAGTAAAGAGGAATATCTTGTCTAATACAAAATTAATTTACCTTCATTTTTTTCATTTCTGTGAAAAAGGTAAAACCCAAAACAACTGTGATGCCCGAGATAGTGTTTGCTGGATTGCCTGGCACACGGTACCCACTAGATGGTGCTGATACCCCTCTGTCAGAAATGTCCTGATGTTTTATAGCTGGGTGCTTTTCTTTCCATCACAGATCACAACCGAATCCATGCCACGGATGTTCTACACGCCGTGTGGTACCTTACAACTCAGCCCATCCCAGGACTCCCAACTGTGATTAACGACCACGGGTCAGCAAGTGATTCAGGTATATTTAAATGTTGTATTCTTAAAGTTTCTCTCACAGAATTTGCAGTAAGAAAGCCAATAATTGAGGATTGCATGCAGAACTCGTTGCAATCTGTAACAGGGTGTTGTAGTTCAGTGGCACAATGGATGTTGAAGGTGTTCAGGTGTGTTTGTGTAACTTTGAAGCGAATGGAATTGTTCTTCCAAACCTAATACTTAACATTTAATGATGTGTGAATGCAAGCCTTTGCAGTCACCTATAACGACAAATCTTTGTTACCATTTGATTTTTGCAATAGGTTTTTTCCTAGGAAAACTGGATTAATAGTGCTTTTCAGTTATGCACCAGAACCTGCATTGTTTTGCTCTTGTAAAATTTGCAGGTGGTGCTGTGCACTTGCCACTGCTTGGCTGTCATGAAGTGTTCTTTGCCTTTCCTCACTGTCTTCAAAGAAAGAGGCTTGTTGCCATCTGGCAACTACTTTACAAGAGCACTCTTCTGCTGTTTTATCATTGCTCATTACAGGAGGCTGTTCTTGCATTTCCACGTTAACTTCTCCATGTTCAGCTGTGGCAACTAGAGGATCTGTCTGTGTTTTGTGGGAGTTCTCAGAGAGTTACTGGAAAAGCAGGAGTTTGTTCCATTTCTGATTTCTCTTTTTTTAAAATTTTTTTTTTTTTTTAGTTGTGGTGTTTGCGTGGCACTTACATCTCTTTTGTGAAACTCTTCAGGTTGTTATGGTGGGGTGGGAAATGGTTTTATGCCTGGAAAAATTTATTAGCAAGGGATTTTGGTGGCTTTGTAGGTGAGGTGGAATGAAAGCAGTTGAGTTTCTGGTGTTTGTTATTCGAAAGACATTGTTGAGCTGCATGCAAGATCCATTCAAGGTCATTCAGATTAAATTGGAAAAGCCTCTCAGTATCTGTCTCTGACAGGTATGCTCAAGATGCTTCATAAAGAGTATGATAAGAGGATTATCAGCAAAAATCCAAAGTCTAGACTTGTATGGGAAAACATGCACTGTAATTTAATTAATAAATTCTAGTCCATTCCTTTAAGGACTATCAGTGTCTCATAGACTTGTCTACATGATGAAAGAAATTAGAGAAAGGAGTGGGAATATCACGTTTCCCCATAAAGCTCCAGCATGGCTGTGAATCCATGTCTCACTGCTTGTAACTTATATAGTTTGAAAACAGGTTTTGCTGGATGGCTGGAAGATCCCCAGGTGAGATCAGAATTTGTTCCTTCCCAGTTGTTTGCCTTATTTTACTGGATCATGGGTGCAAAAAGCGTTGGGCTCAGGCTGTGTTTACTCCTCTGTTATGTACTGTAAATCTGCTTCTTCCCACCCTGCTTTATTGCTTCACTGAAAAAGCGGCATGGATTCTTTATTGTTTTCCTTTGTATATTTGTGCTCAGATTCTGACAGTGGAATCACTCACGGCCATATGGGTTATGTGTTTTCGAAGACATACGCGCCTACAGATGACAGCTACGGGTGTCTGGCTGGCAACATCCCTGCCCTGGAGCTGATGGCTCTTTATGTAGCTGCAGCCATGCATGACTATGATCACCCAGGAAGGACCAATGCCTTCTTGGTAGCAACGAGTGCTCCTCAGGTAAAGAAATCTCAGGCAGTGTTGCTGTACGGTTTGGGAGAGCTTGATGACAGCTTTTCCTTGCTAGTGGTGCCGGTGGCTTCCATGAAGGACAAGTCTGCCAAATATTTTGAAGCAGCTTGTCAAAGTGACAGAAATAATCACTTCACTTGGGGATTGCTGGTAAGAGTCTTCTTACACACCCTCTGGTAGCAGAGCTGTTAAGAAAGGTACTAATAAACTGTGTCAGTGAAAGAGAAGCTAAAGCTCTGCTGACTGATAGAGAATCTGCAACTGTGAAAGAATGGAAGAATTACTCTACCCAGTAAGGCACAGAAAGGTTAAAATAAAATTTTAAAATCCCACTTTGTGTAGTTGACTGTGCTTTGCAAGTTAATTGTGCATGATCACAACACATTTTCTGTTGTTTCTATAGAATTTGAGCAGCTGCAGTCTTTTTATGAAAGTATTTTTGCACTGAGCGTCTGTAAGAGAGGTAGGGAATTTGGAAAATAATCTCAGTTGCATAAATGTAGAATTGAGGCTTGCCTAAGGTTACACAGAGTTTCTGCCCATCCTGAGAGTTGAATTCAGCAGTTCCAAGTCACTCTTTATTGGCTTAATTGTGAGATCATCTTTCCTTAGTTTACATAGCTGACATGCCTGGCTTCAGCACACTGTGCTGAAAAATGCCTCTATGGACAAGGAAACAAAAAAGTATATCTTAATGGTGACAAGCTGGGTAGGGATGCAGAAATTCTAGATTTACTCCCCAACTTGCAACCAAACTTCCTCTGTCACCAGGAGCAAGCCACCTGAACTTGCTCTAGTATCAGTTTCTGTCTATGAATTGATAGTAATACTTCTCATCCTTGGCATGCATTTCTGTGACCAAGAACTTTGATATTCTGGCCAGGTAAATAGATTGAGAGAAGACATGCACTACCCTTAAATCTAATTGTAAGAAATAAGTGCCCATAGCTTTGTGGTTTAAAAATCAGAAAAGGAAGTTAGATGATTGGCCTTTATGTATTGACTCTAGTTTGAAAATAGAAAATAATAGGAAATTGAAAATTAATAGGAAAAAATAATATTCTTGTTATTTTCTGAATAGAATTACCATCACTATGAAAGTTATGCATCTTATTTTGGTAAAAATTTCACCAATTTTGGATTTTAGCACTGAGAAATCTGTCAGGCTGAGTATGTGTTTTCAGGCTGCAAACAGGAATTTCAGTTGCGTCTGTGTTCAGAATCAGCCCCGCATGGACACATTTGCCTGGTGCAATTACCAAAGACAGCCACCCATTAAGTGAGGTTGATTCTGGGAATCAGGGAAGCACACACCTGTGTTATACCAGGCACTAACCTGCAGCCTCAGCAGAATAACCCATTGCTGTGATTTTGCTAAGATGTTCCTCAGCTCTCCCCTGCCCGCGTTGCTTCCGCAGGCGGTGCTGTACAACGACCGCTCCGTGCTGGAGAACCACCACGCTGCTGCTGCCTGGAACCTCTTCATGTCCAGGCCAGAGTACAACTTCCTGGTCAACCTGGACCACGTGGAGTTCAAGCATTTCCGCTTCCTCGTCATTGAGGCCATTTTGGCTACTGACCTGAAGAAACACTTTGATTTTGTTGCCAAATTCAATGCCAAGGTGAGATTAGCTTGGGTTTCTGGGGGGTGGTCAGAAAAGATGGTGGGCCCTGGTAGCTTCCAGCAAAAAGGGTTTTTTCTGTTTCCTCTGAATGTCCTTTTGGCTGCTTTAAAACATTGAATAATAATCTGGCCTTTCTGTTGGGTTTTACTCATTTAAATTTAGTGGCACACCTTCTCTTCTTACACATATTTCCTTTTTTCAGAAAATGGTTTAAGGCTAAAAATATTACAGACTATTTTTATATTCTACTTTCCAACATTGCTTTCTTGTTCACCGGCACTTTAGACCTATTAGCAAAGCACTCAAGGAAAAAAAATCAAAGGTGTTAGTACAAAGTTTCCATAATGGCTATTTTAAGTGAATTTTTACTGATTTAGTCATACTGTTGTACTATCAAAGCACAGAAATCCCAATAATTTTGACATTCTAATTTCAAATCCAGTGAAAGCATGGTCTTCCTTTACTTTCTCTTTCCATAGAAAGGTCACTAAAGATCTTTCCTGCATACTCCATTCAGGGAGCATAAAATCACAACCCTGGGAAACCATTCTTTAAAATGACTTGCCATTTCAACATAACTTACTGGAAATCACCTCCCATTAGGTTGTTTCCATGAACCCCATCACCCAGCAAAGCTGTTGGCATGTTAACTAGACAGCTGCCTTTGGAGCTGGTACTGCCTTCTTGTTCCTTGTGAGAAACCCCCCAGAGCAGTGTGTTTTGTAGCTGGGATGTCCTGGCTGTTTCAGTGACACTTTATGTCACTTTATGATATGTTTTCCAGTGGTGTCCCTGTGGATGGATCTGTGTGCTGACCCTTGAAGCCTCCAAATGTACAACTGCTTTTGTTTCCCATTTCCCTGTAACATCCCTCTGCTAGGCTTAAGAATGTCTAAAGAAAGGCCTTAAATATGGTCCAGGGTAGACAGAAAACTGATCTGTAGATCCATAAAAGTCTGAGCTCCTTCTGCACCCTTGCTAGTTCTGTCCCTTCCAACCTTAACCTTTCTGCTTTTATTTTAGAGCAGTTGATAGCATGCATCACTTTGTCTTGTGAGAGGTATGGGAAAAATAGAGGAAAGGAAAAAGGGAGGAAATAATTTCAGCCATACTTAGATCAAGCAGGGAAATAAACTCATTACACATGTCTTCACACTGCAATTAAACCAGCAAAATGTTTTATGGTAATTTATATTTATACACCAATAGGTATTAACTTATTTAAAAACTTCATGGAAAGATTGTATATGTTTGTTTTCATAGCAAGTGCTTTCAAACAGGTGCATAATGTGCTAAATATTGATTACTCATTATTCATCTCAATGTTCTTTGGTTTTCACTTATTTTTCTTTTTCCATGTGGTTAATTCCAGCCTGGGATTAGCTCACCCACTTATGCTAGGGATTTTGTTAAACAGCTAAATATATTGTACAATATCCCAGGTTCAGAATTTCCTCTGTGGGTGCATCCTTTTGCCCAGGATTACTCTCGTGGTTTCCTTTTCCCTGTCTCCTAGGTGAACGATGATGTTGGAATTGACTGGACCAACGAGAACGACCGCTTGCTGGTTTGTCAGATGTGCATCAAACTGGCTGACATCAATGGGCCTGCAAAATGCAAAGATTTGCACCTGCAGTGGACAGAAGGCATTGTCAATGAGTTTTATGAACAGGTAAATAAATGCATTCCAAAGTTACATATCCGGTGTGAAACAGTCCTGGAGCATGATGAGTGAAAATCACAGAGAACAGGGGTGAAGAGATTGGCTAGAGTTACACTAATCCTTTCTTTGGCTGGACTAGCGAAAGTCCATTTGCCACTGAGGTTTCTGATGTGTCCTCTGATGATGGTGTTTCTACAGGCTGAACTGTTCCTTCTGTGTTCTTCGAGGACATCCACTAGTTCTCATGGCTCTCCTCTGCAGTGTCACACTTTTATTGACTCGTAGTCTCCAAAAGTGGACACGACATCCTTGTTCAGATGATCTAAAGAGAGCAGTGGAACTATTTATCTTCCCTGCAGGCCACATCTCTGTTCACACAACCAGAGCTGAGCAGGACTGTAACACTGACTTTCAGTTTACCACAGACCAACCACGTCTGCTCCCTACACGTTGATCCTGACCCATACTTTATTTTTTGAGACAGCGCTTCCAGCTCTCAGAGGTTTGTCAGTACAACTGCACTAATTATGCAAGGCCATGCTGGTGGCACAGGGAAGGAAGACAGCCACAGATTGCTTTACAAAGACCTGGGAATACAGCCAGGCACTGGTCCTCTCCTTCTAGGTGTAAGGGAGCCCTTAATTGAACCTTTCGTCATTATAACCTATTTAGCCCTGCTGAGTGCAAGGGTCAGGGCTGTTCCCACACTATTCCTCTGTTTCCTGAGTGGGAACATTTTGAATGTTCTGGTCAGATTAAGCTCCACATCCTGTCTTTTCCAGATGAAGCAAACAGGCTAAATTACTGAACCAGACAACCCACAGACTTCTTGGGGAGGTTGTGCAGTAACTTGGAGTCCCAGACTAATCCCTTTTAAAGCTTTTTCATCTTCCCTTAAATTTACTGCACTTGCAGTTTGGGGGAAAAAAAAATCCAACCAGGATTTGCTGCTGTCTTCTGGAGTATGTAAAGAGACAGGAAAAGGGACAAAATTCAGACATTGACCTGAAGTTTCTTCACTTTTATCAAATCTCCTGGGAAAAAGAAAGTACAACAAACCTTACTTATATTATGAATATAGCTGGTTCCATTTTTGTTTTCATTTTTTTCTTAAACAAAGGGAGTTTGTCCCAAAACAACCTTAATGTCCCAAATTTTCTTTCAGGAAATGCTTTTCTTCTGTTACAACTGTCCCAACAAACTGTACTTCACAATTCTGGTGATGATCATAGCTTGTGTGGGTGACAAGTGCATGCAGACAAAAGCTGTTAATAAGATGTATTATATGACTTTCCTTTGTTCCAAAATAAATAATATCTGAGGGAAGTGCCCCTATACATTGATATCATCAAAGTTTTGGACAGTGAATCAAACTTGGGAGGATACAGATGTGGGAAAATACTGTGTTATCTGTTCCACAGCATGAATCTCTGCTATTTTCCATCATTCAGAAATGGGATTTAAAACAGAGAACATTTTCTTTCTTGGACTTACTTTTGGCATTAAGGAGGAAAAGCTAGAGTCTCAATTTATATTACCTATATTAAAATCCCTTTTTCTTTAATGTAATATGCTACAAGAGCTATATCAAACGATGTATAGCGTGCTTTTGAGTATTAGATTTTTTCTGAGGCTGGAAAACACCAATTCCTTTCAGGAGTTTCACTCCCATATAAATAAAAACTGCTTATTAAAAATGTGTTTTATAGAAATACTCAAAATCTTGTGTCATATTGTTACAGGATGTTTCCTTCTCTCCACATGCTCAGCATACATATTTGAAGACAGCTTAGAAATGTTAGAATAAAAAAAAACCCTGCAAGATGTTTCACATAATAAATTATGTTTTACTAGAACATTAAAAAAGAATTTGTAAACATTTCAACAGTCAGCATTCTTCCCAGCTCACAACAAGGAAATCTGAGATATGTTTCTGTGAAGAAGAGCAAGCTGTCACCTCTTCTTAATTTGCTTGCTATGTCAAGAATGGATGGCATGTTTCACTGTTTTGTCAACACAAATATTTTCTTTTTAATGACTGAACACAACATTTCAGGGTGGGTTATTATAAAAGTAACAAACAAAACACAGGGAAATTAGGTATTTTCTCTACATGCTCGAAAAATTAGCTCTCACTTTCGGCCTTCACCGAATACAAATACAGACAGGGTGTTGGTCAGATATGAAGGTCATTACTTTTGAAAAATTTATGTTACAAGGAGATAAATATGAGCCATGTATAAAATAATGGAAACTGAAAATGTATCTCCAAATTCTAATCTATATCCTCAAGTGTAGAACTCTGTACTACATTAAAGTATTAATTTGCATATCAGGCTTGATTAGGGAGGTTAGATATTTTTGGGGGGGAGATGGCATCTGGTCTTGTCATGTCTGCTCAGCTGAAAACTCACTGATATCACCAGAGGTTTTTCAGTGATAAGGAATGAGTATATGAGACTTGGTTTTGTAATAAAGTTTTACGTTATTTTACATCATGAGAGGAGAGAGGAAAAATTCTTATATCTCCTTCTCTCCCCAAAAAAAGCGAACAAAAAGCTTCATAGGAAAGATTTACTACTTTTGAGTAATGTCTGCTTTCACGGGGATCATTCTAATAGTCACAGGAAACATTAAATATTTATCACCCAAAGCCCAGAAGACATCTGCAGATTACTTTTAATAAGGACAAAATTAATAAGAAAACTAGTTTGATGAGATAGCCCTGGCCTGTTGAAGTTGTCTTGTTCCCTGTAAACGAGGTTGTTGTGAACTAACAATCACACAATCAGAAGGGATTTTTTTAATTTTTTTTTTTTAATAATGTGAAGAAAGAAATCAAATAGCAGTTTTCAAGTTCTCACAGTTCAGGACAAGGTCTAGGTGCATCATTCTGCAGAGTCATTAACAACATCCTTGTTAAATTCATCATTTCAGTCATGGGTTGGTATCTGCTCCTACAAGAAAAGAGCTGTAACTTTCACCATTTGGCTCTGTAGCAATGTCATGCTGGAAGTGCCACGGGTGTTTAGTTGTTGTTCTTCCAGCATTTTTAATTGACTGGATGTGCTTTGCTCTTTTTTGTGCCATAGTTTTGTTTCATTTAGTTCAGAAAAATTACGGCTATTTTTCATCTCCAGGGTGATGAAGAGGCCAGCCTGGGCCTGCCCATCAGCCCTTTCATGGACCGCTCTGCCCCTCAGCTGGCACACCTCCAGGAATCCTTCATCACTCACATCGTGGGACCACTGTGTAACTCCTATGACTCAGCAGGACTGATGCCAGGAAAGTGGATAGAAGACAGTGATGAATCAGGAGACACTGATGAGCAAGAAGAGGAAGAAACAGCAGAAATGGAAACTTGTGAAAATGCCGAGTCCAGTAAGTTATTGACACTTAGAATTTCCAACAAAACACGTTTTATGTTGTGACCAAAACACTAAGCAGAGGCTGTGAGCTGGCCAGATTCAACATGAGCTGCCTCCAAAGTGACAGTGAGTCAGTGCTGTGAACTTAATGGTTAATTAACTTAATTTAACTTAAATTAACTTACTGGTTAATGCTCCATGGTTTCAGGACCAATGTGGTTCGTCTCTAGCACTTATTTCTACCTTAGCTGAGGTTTCTGGTGGTGGATCACCTACCTGTGCATGAGGGCTTTCTAGACTGTTTCAGGACTGGTGTTAATAGACTGCAAGAATTTCAGTTGAAAAAAGGATGTTTGGCAGAAGAGTTTTCAAGGCAAACACTCATCATTTCCATGAGTTAGCATGACATACAGGAATAATAAAATGAGAGTCTGAAATGTTGATGCAGTAAAAGAGTTTTCAACAATGGCATCATTTTAATGCAAATCTCTTCAAGGTAATGTGGAGAAGAGCAAGAAGAGAATTGGCACTGAGCATTGCTGTGTTGTGTGCTGGGAGCTGCATCACTTGGCTAATCAGTAATTAAAGTTCACATTCTCCTGCCTCTCTTCTAGAAAGGCAACACTGCCAGTATTTGCTGTACCAAGAGCAAAGCTTTTTATCTTGAAAGGAGTTTTGAGGCACTTGTGGGAACTGATTTTTAAGAGAAAATACTGCAACTGCAGACCTCTTTCTTTTATCAGTTTAATCCTGCATGTTTTACCTTTTTCTTTCTTTCATGTTCTTTCTCCCTCTGAATTTTCTACTATTGTTCTTTTATTTCCTTCCTCTGGGTCATCTTTCTCTCTCTCCCCTATATCTAGAACTTCTGGGAAACACCAGCCATAAGTGCACTCATGGAATACCAATACACAGCTTTTTCCCTCAACAGCCTCACTTTTTCTGTTCTTTCCCACACACTTTCATGCCCTACCTGGGCATCATCCCTGTTTTCTGTTGGGAAAGCTGAGGAAGATTTGATGAGTGCAGTAAGTCACATATGGATGTGGAACTAAAATCTGTGTCTTCTGATGTACAGAATTAACCTTTTACATCCAGTAAGATCCAGAGGTAAACAGTTTGTATTTAAGAAATCATTGCTGTTGCTCACACACATACACACACACGTATTTCAAGTTTAGTACATCCACATGCCCAAAAAATCTTGTAGAGAACTGCAAACATCAAGTAATACAACATGGGTTGACTGAGCACCTTATGATCTATCAGTTTGTAACAGCCAGAGTTTGTGGCAGATTGGCCTTTATGGAGGTGTCTGCTAGGAGGAAGTGTCCACAATTGGTACTTAACATAGACCCCAAAGCCTGAAACTGATATTGCTGTATTAAAAAAAAAAAAAAAAAAAAAATTAATTATGTTCTCATATATCCATGGAGTGTCTAACCTTACTCTGAAATCCTTGGTTTCCTTTCATCTTACACCTCTGTTCACTTAGCTTCTGTATCACCATTAGTGGAGTTGAACAATGCTGTTTTCAGCTTAAAAGCACTGACCTTTATTAACCTTTTTCACATTGCAAACAGAACAATTTTAGCAGTCCTCTGTATTCTTCGTTACATTCTACACTATTACAGTACTTTACTACTCAGCGTGGTGCTTTTAGACTATGGCTTTCAAAACTTTAAAAATCAATGTATCAGAAGTTTTGAAATATCCAACAAATTCTTTCTACTTCCTTCAAAGCATATGGGGTTGCTCATCTTCTCATCATACCAGTGTGTGGCAGATTGTTTTCTTCAGATTCCCTAAATTCCCTGTGATTGTGTGGATCTTACTCATGATTCTGTGATGTCTTTTGTGTCAATATAGGGACTTCATAGTTCCTTAGAAATTTATACCTGTAGTCAACACAAGTTAGGATGTTCTAAATTTTCTCAGTGAAACAATAAAAGGTTGAGATGTCAGGTGCACAGATATTGAGACTTGTATAGATAATGATAAAGATCTTTTTCTTGATGAAAATGTCCTTTAGGCAGATAAAATATAATTGTGGCAGAAAACACCTCACCTTGGTCCTGATAATTCACTGAGGCAGCTGAGATCAATTAAAGAATTATAAAGCTTAAGGTAGCTTGAAGTAATTTCTTTTTCCATACAGAAGAATTCATTTTCCCTGAAGGTCTGAAGCAAGTATAAGGATTAAACAGACTCAGTCGTAAGTGATTCAGCCAAATTTTAACACCACAGCAAGTGTCTGCAGAGAGCAGCAAGATGTGGGGTCACCTGGGAAACCCAGGAGAGAATGTCCTGCTGTGGCATTGGCAGGGTAGGGGCTCCTTATTAGTGCTAAACCTGAAGGTTTCCTACAGGGAACCAAGGGCTTTCTAATGAAGGATTGAAGTGGATTTGGTCTGTGCTCAGTGAAAAGCTCTTTGTTTCCAGTTCAAAAGCTTCAAGGGCTAAACGTTTTGGATCCTGACAAAGACATACTTTAGGCAACCTGCAAATACTAATCCACGCAAATTTATTTGGTACAAAACATTCCTCTGCGTCACCTTCTTTAAACAAGAAATCAGCAGTTGTCGTTGGAGGGGTTATTATTTCAGTTCTGTGACCGCCTTTGGCACTGTTAATGACCAGGAAAGATTTGCAAAATTTGAACTCTTAAGGAGTTAACAATCTGTGTTGGACAGACTGTATTGACAGAAAAATCCCACCCTTCAAACAGCAAAACAGTTGTAGTGCAGCTATGTCAGGACCATGAGAACCACCAGGGACAAAAACCCTTTTATAGGCTGAGAGCAGGGGACTGGTGCTTCAAAACCAAAGAGGAGCAAGCTCCCTGATAGAATTTGGCTATATGAGTACTTCTTCAGTGCTCAGACTGGTGCCAAAGCAATGTTATGCTAAAGCTTTAAGGTCACCTCCGTGATGGTGGAGTGATAGATCTTTGAAAATGGAGCACAGGAATGGGTTCCCTCCTTTGATTACTAATGCTTCATTAGTAATCATTCATTATCCTTCAACAGCTCAGCTGAGAGGTAAAATATGGAGAAAACAAAATCAGGATTTTTTTTCCTAGGGAAATCAGCAGGGATCTGTTGGGGGTGGGGAGGGCACAGAATTTAATGTGTGTTGATCAGAGTCTTTAAGAACTTGCTATGAAATGAGCAGAAAGAGCTCAGCAACATGTTTTGTGCATTATCATTCAAGAACTAGATGCCTCTGTGAGGAGCAGAGTGAGGCATAACCTGCAGTCTTGGGATAGGATGAAGCTGGGGCCAAAACTGTGCAGGAAACCAGTCTGCTTTCCCCGAGGTATGGAGAGGCAGACCTTACTGAATTTTAACACTCCTTAAATCTGTGGGCTTAAAAATCTGTCACAGTACATCCTGTCTGGTTCCTACACCTTCCATCCCTTTTCCTTCTCCAGTAGAAACCAGTACATTAATGTCACATGGTGTTTTACAGGAAAGAAGAAGTTCAAGAGGAGGAAAATCTACTGTCAGATCACTCAGCACCTGCTTCAGAACCATAAGATGTGGCAAAAAGTGATTGAGGATGAGGAGAGGTTAGCTGGGTCAGAGAAGCAAGGCACGGAGCAATCCCCACTGCACCAATCTTCAGAACAAATCCAGGCCATCAGGGAAGAGGAGGAGGAGAAAGGGAAGGCCAAGAAGGATGAAGAGGAGAACACAACTGTAGAACCAAACCAATGACAATACTTACAGCAGTATTTTAAGACAGATTGACTCGTGCACAGACTCTTTCTCAAGCCAGCACAGCATTTAGACACAACACTGTAGAAGTATGGGATAATGCGCCTACAGCTGTTTAAGTTGTTTCTCTTTCCTTTTTATGGTGAGGTACATTGTTTAAACTCCTATGCTCAAGGAAGCTTTCACACTGCAACACCGGCTTTACAGACTTTCTTTAAAGAGATTTGGGGGTGGGTGGAATTATATAAATATATATATATATATATATATAGCCAGGGTTATTGGCTGCACACTTCAGCAAAATACATTTAATGATATATTATGGTCACTGTGATATTTACAAAAGAAAGTTATCTAAGGAAATGCTGCTTCTGAAGCACATTTGCAGTTAACAGTAAGGTACCAGTTAAGTAGCTTGTGCTCTTAATGCTGAGGGATAAAAGTTCCAAAGCTTTATATGAATGCTGATGTATCCTGCCAACACATATGTGTGAGAGAGGGGGTGTTTGCAAGTGTGAGTGGATGTGAGGAAATATAGCATAGTCTGAGTTCTTATCACACTAGCTGTAGCACATGTCCCAACACACCACAACAAACAGAAGGCCAGAATCAGAGAACTTGTGCCTGCAAGGGAACAATTTTGAGGAGCTTTACTTTGCCGTGGCGCTCCAATCCAGCCCGCACTCCAGCTGCGGGCAGCAGCCGTCCAGCGGCGGCCGGAGCTGCTGCCCTGGCCCCATCCCGCTGTGCCGGCACCTCCTCCTCGGCCCTTCCCGGACTGCTGGCAAAGGGATGTGCCAGGAGGGCTGTTTGCAGAGGGGCACAGCAGTTCTGCTCCCCGGCCATGAGCGGGCCCTCCCTGTGCTGCTGCCGGCTCAGGGCGAGCAGCCGGGCCGGACAACACGGGCAGCTCTGGCCTCCCCTGGCCTCTGCCTCAGGCATCAATGACCACATGGATCATTGAAGAACAAAGCTCAGCTGTTGGCAGAGAAAAGAAGGGCAGCGTGGGGGCCATGGCCTTCCCCAGAGAACGCCAAGGGTGCGTTGGACGCTGCGTGGCCGCAGGTGCCAGTCCGGGCACTCGGGTGTCCACGGAGCTTCGCTGAGCGCGGGTTTGCAGTGTGAGGTGCTGGAGGGGAGCAGTTTGTTGCCGGCATTCTGCTTAGAAGCAGCATGTTTGATCCCACCAATATACTTTTTTCTTTCTTTCTTTTTTTTTTTTTTTTTTAAGAGAAAGATAAAGATCAGGCCTGTAAGAGCAGCAGATCTTTTGTTGTTGTTATTCTGTTCATTTGTTTTCTCTGTTGTTTATGCTGTGAGCCAAATGTCTATTTAAAAGGTTGGATATTCACTTTCAATATTTTATTTCACGATATTATATTTGTCAATGATTAGCTATCTAGATGTAAATATGGAAAAATTTTTATGGGTTCCTGTAGATAATGGTATCTTTAAGGAAAAAAAAGAAAAAAAGAAAAAAAGGGTAAAGTTGTTTTGTAAAGATAATTTTTTTAAAAATAAATACAAAAACATTTTTATACAGTGTAGCCATTTCCAAACCCCACAAAAAAAGTCTTGAGTAATTTGTATAGACCCTTCTGGGAAGCCAGTGGTCTACAGGATCAAGGCTTTAAAATATTAATGCTCTTGGGGACTGGCAGCACCAACCAGTGCCACACAATTCAGAGATTTGTTCCCAGAGAAAGAATTATATATATAAAGTTCAGTATCTCTCAAAAATCATTTGCCTATGTATGCTTTTTCTGCTTTGATTCTGCAGCCCATTACCGAGAAGAGGGTTGCTTGTGAGAGTAAGATTCCTTGTGAAAGGCAGACTTTGTAGAAGTCCTTTCTGTATTGAACTTCTGACATTACACCCATCACTTTTTGCTATTGTTACACATTCACCAAATTTCATTATCCTATTCACACCTCCCCAAAAATGTTGGAAAACATTCTCTATCAAAGCAGATCACGTGTGTGTTATCACTTCAGAGTTCCTTCTTGCTTTGCATTTCTGTCAGAATGAGCTTTTGCTCAAAAGAGGATTTTGGGTTTTTACTGGTTGCATTCGCCTGATGTTGTCCTGTCCTACTCTTACCAGTAGAGAATATGTTTGCCTTTCAGCAGAGTGGCTGGAGCACAGTTCTGAATGTTCTTACCAGCAGGAATATTTAGGAAGTGTTTTCCAAGGAAATCAGAAAAGCAAGGATCCAAATTACACTGCTATTTCAAAGGGAATAGCAGAATTCATTCAAAAGAAAAAAGGTGTCTCCAAGATCCCAACAAGTCTCCACCAGTTCCAGCTTGTGCTGTTTTCACACCTCTTTAGTCACTTGGACCGCTCATTTTATTTGGGGTTTTCTTGTACAAGTGATATGCATACCTTATAGTATGAGACTGATTTATTATGCCTCATTCTGTCCTTTAAAAATTAAACTTACAGAGATGCTTTAAAATGTCACATCTCCAAGCACTTCTTTCTTGATTTTCAGTACGTAATCACTGTAACTGGATTTTAATATTGGGTTTTATATTGCCTTTGCTGGAAGATGAAAAAATCTGTTGCAGCAGGTGTTAATGGGTGCCCAGCTGGTAAAATGACAAAGAGGCATTCAAGAATGAGGCAAAATCCTGTAAGTGGAGTTCCACATATTCCTCTAAACTGGCATACACAGGGTTGAACTAAAAAAAATTATCCTAAAAATGTGCTGAAATTGAACCATTATATTTTTCTAGTCATCATTTTGGTTGCTATTAAGTAAAATTACTGTCAGCTTCTAATTTAGGATGTTTTTCTACATTGCCAATGCAGCTGTTAGAAATTGATACACCATTGCTACCCAAGCCTGTTTGTGGGAAGAGTCTGATTAAATTGGATCTTTACAGTGAACAAATTGCTGACAGGCTTAAAATCAGAATGATTGTTGTTTTTATCCAAACTAGAAAGAAATTCCAGCGGAGAAGCTGAAGTAGCTGCGAGAGCTCAGCTTGGTAAGAGGTGACTTTTTCTTTCCACTCCAAATAGTAATCAAATCCAATTTCTGCAGGTGACCACTCCTTATGAATCTGATTCCCAGTCTTTGAAGTGCATGTCTGGCAGGCAGTGATCAGGAAATCTCCAGGTCGGCTTAGATAGAACACAGAAGAAGATACCAGAGACATTTTATGTCAAGAATGTGAAAACTTTTTTTTCTTTTTTTTTTTTTTGTGCTTTGGGGTTCATAGATAATGAAACAAGTAATTTAGGGGGCTTTATAATATTTTCTAAGAGGCAAAACCTTTCATCTGCAGTTACAGCAACCTTTTGGAGGCTAGGTCTTGAAGGTTTTCCACTTGTGTAGTCCTTTGGTGTTGCAAGCACCAAATAAACCACAGCCAATGAAATATTGTAGGAAGAAAAAACAAAGAAATAAAAGAAAAGTACTTGTATCCAATCAGCAAAATGCTCATGCTTTAGGTGGGATGTTTACAGTGTTGATACGAATTTCTGGTACATACCATATGTAAAGCAGTGTGTTAGATACTAGAGAAAGTAACCTCCACTTAAACAGTGTTTGCAGTGACAAAAAAAACTGGAAGTATTTTAGTTTTCTGTTCTTTAAAAACAGGAAGAGAAAGACTCGGTGATTTTTTCCATTTGGATGTTTTGTTTTCCCCGTTTTAATGTCACTTGGTGTCTGATCGTGTTCTCTTCTAGTCTAGAAGTTTGCTGCTGCCTGAAATATGAGGCTTTTGCAGTCCTTGCAGCTCCCAGTGCAGTGACAAAAGCACTCTCTTTGCCACATAGCAATCACATGCAAACACTTTTGTCCCTATATTGACACTTTCCTTGATAGCCACATGCTGCTTACCATGGAATATAACTTCTCTCATTACACTTGTGTTGCAGATAGAACACGTGGAAGTTGAGTGTGAAGGCCCCAAACTATTTAATTACCTTTTCTTTTAGGAAAGAGTGTAAGACATTAGCTTCTAAGAAACCAAATGTCTAAAAACGATAGTTTCCACCATGTTCAAAGGGCCACAGTTTACTATTTATGCTCTAATTCTAAAATCTGGGTTTGTTTTTAGCCAATGTGCAGAGCATTTTGACGCTTTTCTGAAAATCATCCACCTCCTCCAGTAGGAAGGTGGTGTTTGATGTGATGTTGCAAGTTGTGCATGACAAGTGAGTTGCAACAGTCTACGGGTTTTACTGTGCTGTTGGCCGGATTTTGGACTGCCTTCATCAGTGAATGAAATCTTTTACACAAAGCTGTGTGTCACCAAAGGCCTCCCCTGTGACATTGTGCAGGGTGCTGGCTGTCATGGCAAACGCAGCCACATTCTGGCAGGAAATGGTTCCCAGGGTAGATGTAATTTGAGAATGCTTTTGTTAATAATGCAAGGATAGTTTTCATCAGTTTTTACCCTGACATCATGTGTGAACTTCTCTCTGCGTCATAATCAGCCTAAAATCCAAGATGCATTTGGGTCTTTTAGCATTAATGTATCACTGTTAGAAGTTCTTAAGGTCCTGGTGGTCAGAATATGGAAGGAAGTTAAGGCTGTAGAGATTCAGATAGATGCTTTTAAAAGTACCATTTGGCATCTAAGCAAATTCCATTCCCAAGTCCCTTTCTATGCATTCCATGCTGGACATTAAGGTCATCTATTTTCTTTAAAAATTCTAAATTCCTGTCTGCTTTTTTGCTAAATTTCTTTATTTTTTTCCATTCTGAAATTCTGGCCCCATCTTTCTTCAGAAATGCCCTGGAAAGTTGAACATGGTTTGGAGAAGCCAAGGATCTTGCCAAACTGAGCATCAGTCAGTGGCAGGTTGGAAAACCTTCATAAAAACAACATCTAATGTTGCTATTACTTGTGCGAGTCCTGTCGTGATTGAGATGTTCCAACATCACATGTGTAACGAAGTAAGGTTTCAATTTAAGGATGAGTATGAGAAGTTGTTGAGCGTCCCACGGCCTCATGGGCACAAGGTTAGACCAAAGCTCGTTCTCAGAGTGAAGAACACTCCTCTCTGCAGGCACAAAGGGTTGCCTGCTCTTTCCAGCCTCAGCCCTTCAGCCCTGGACACTGGCTTTAGAACTGGGATATTCCTCATCTGACAGCTCAGAGCTGGTGTAACCACTCCTCGAGTTGATGGAGTTGGACCCATGCAGGAAGGAAGTCAAACTGGTGTTTTGTGGGAAGGATAAAAGGAAATTTTAGTCCAGTATCAAACAGATTTTATAAAACAAAACTTATTTTCATTTTCTTTCAAAATCAAATGGAATCCTGCTGAAATGGAGTAAACATAGAGTTTCTGGGGGTTTAATTGCTGTTTGATGTTGTAGCATTAGTCAAAATGATGGCAGTATTTAAGAGAAGATAATTATTCCCATTAATTAGAGTAGGGGAATCTTTTTTTTTTTTCTATTTTCAGGGAATCAACAAATAAGAATGTCCAGGGATCTTGGAGAAAAATACATGTTAAGTGATTCTGAACAGATGGAAGAATAATTGAAATTAGGTGGCAGGTGTCTTAAGAAACATTGGAACAGCTTGCAAAATTATTGATTATTGGAGTCAAACTTTGATTTAGAGCTAAACAGCACCAGCACTTTTGAGAACAACTTAGTATGACAAATCTTTCTTTGAATTTCATCACTTTCTTGTAGCAAAACAACATTCCTCTGGACATAAATCAAAGCAGGGTTTAGCCCCTGCTGTGGTAGTTATTGAGTCCCAGTGTTGGAGGGAGCAGTGTGAGAATTATTCTCCATTTACAACCTAATTATGACTTATTCAGAGGCCATTAGTGGGATTTTCCTGGCAGGCAGGTGTTCTTTTGATGAAAAATGCATCACACCATCTCAGTAGGATGCAGATGTCACCTGCGTGAGCACCCGCCTGCACTCTTGGATCAACACAAGCTCCTCGGGAGCCTGGGGGCAGAACAGTGCTGGTGTATTTCTGGAGAGTCCATGTTCACAATGACAAAAGGGGCCAAAAGCTCGAGCTAGTTAACAATACTTCTTTGATAAAACTGAACCGATAAGCATCGTGCAGCCTGAATCCTTGCCAGTGTCACTTGAGGTGTATGCAGACATTCCCCCAAGTGCTCGCTCGTGTAAAACTGCTGCTGCGAGAGCTGAGGAGTTCAGGTAGAACCAGCTGGCCTTGCCTGTGGTCTGTCAAGCTGAAGGATATAGTAAATCAAGAATAATTTTTGACTGAAGTTGTTTAATTCTCTTTCATTAAGGAAAACTTTGCTTGGTGAAAGAGGAGGAAAAAAAAAAAGAGTATTTCATTTGAGCTTTTCAGGTCTCTAGCCTGTGCCAGTGGTTTCTCAGTTCCAAAGCCATGTGTGTAGTATGTCCAAGGTGTGGGAATGGGGCAGCAGATGAGCATTTTTCTGTCCTGGATGCCAAATGGAATCTGTGTGCTCCAGGGAGCACCACTGAAATCTGCAGGTGTGGAAAGAGGTTCCTTTCCAGGAAAGGGATACCCAGCGCTGAATTAGTTGGGGAAACCCAAATATTTCTGTTTTCTGTGTGGAAGCATAAGAGCAGGTATACAGGACTTTGCCACAGCTGCAGGCCATGTGTCCTTTTATGACTGGATTCTCTTGTCCTGATGCAAAACCGTAGAAATCAGATCAAATAATATCTCCAGTTTTCAATGCTGTCTTCCTTTATTGCAGCGAACATTTAGAAATAATTGATTTGAATTAGCAATTGCTCTTTTCTCTTTAGGGAATAATGTAAAGGAGTTGGGAGTTTTTGGTGGTGGTGACTTTTTTCCTCATGTGACCCTACTCATTTTACCCCTTTGCTTTCCTAAAAAAAAAAAAGAAAAAAGCTCTGTGATCTGGTCAGAGAGAGAAGTGCAGGGTTTACCACATGTGTACATACTGCTTTAGGTAGAAAGCCTGCTAAAGTCTGTTAAAGCTGACTTTCCTTTT
The DNA here is from genome assembly GCA_013400915.1 of Pardalotus punctatus. Taxonomy (NCBI): domain Eukaryota; kingdom Metazoa; phylum Chordata; class Aves; order Passeriformes; family Pardalotidae; genus Pardalotus; species Pardalotus punctatus. The sequence goes on along the minus strand of VZTX01002256.1, from coordinate 151,636 downwards.
CAAAATTCCTGCCTGATCCTGAAACACAACGAAAACCTGTATTTGAATGCAAAATGTTGATTTGTAGGTGTTTGTAAACCTTGATACAGTACTGCAGATGGTGTCCCAAAAGATCAAAGACAACGTTAATAACTGCTATGTGATGTTGATGATATCTTTTAATATTTCAACCATGTCAGTGTACATTTTGTCATTACTTTTCTAAAGTTAAGTCTTCTTTTCTTGAGTAATCAATATAAGATGTTTGCATGATGGAAAGTAATTTAAGTTCACTTTTAAAAAAGCCGCGATTCTTACTGTCGGTTACATTTGTTTAACAGATTAACATTTTCACTGATGGGTGGCAGTTTTTTTGGGGTTTTTTTTTTTAGTGCTTTTGATAGGAGGGCATCTAGGACATTTTCCAACAAAAACACATTTTTAACCTTTGCCTCCAGTTGTGGAAGAAATACCTTCCAAAAATAATTATTTTCCAATACAGTTTAGCCTGTCTGGGTAACAATATGCAAGTATGTACATCATGTAGATGATGTGATTTAAAAAAATTAAAAATCCCATTTTGGTAAAGTAAACAAGAAATTAACCTAGCAAGATCACAATCCTTTCTGAATTAAAATCTTGCCAATATAATTGAAGCACTTGACCCCAACCAGATTTTAGGGCCAGATTATACAAATTTTGTATTTTAAAATTGACAACAGGCCAGACAAAGGTCTTTTACTTCAGGAAACACTGAGGAATTTGGTCACCTTACGTCCTGTCCTATGAGGTTTGACTCCTGGCCTGGGACCTCAGGGCAAAATTATTTTAATGATGCTTATTCAGACTCAACTATAGTAGCAAGTTTCCACAAATCACTCCTGTACTACAAATTTAATCCCTCCTCGATTTTTTCTCACTTCAAAAGGTGAGAAAAGGTTGGGGGGAGTGTAATTTTATACGGCTCTATTTAAAAAGGGTTTTGTGTACCTTTATAGTTCTTTTGAAGCAATATTTTAAAAAATAACTGCCAGCCAAAGTGGCAATGCAGAAAAGTGCCATCTTGTTTAGGGTTTGTACACGCCAGTTTTTAACACAGTGTTCTTTTCACTAAGTACTACATACGTTAATTTATATTTATATATTGTCAATATTGTTGTAACCAAGCTTCTCCTTTCTAAACACTTCAGGAACAAGGCCTTGTATTTTTAGGTGATTTTCATAAACAGAATAATTCTTTTCCTTTCACTAGTATCTTGCACTCGATACATGTAGCAATACTTAATATATTCTCTTCACAAGTATTTGTTAAGTGATTTAGTTAATGGCTGATATAAATGTTTTGTACAAAATAGATTCTGTACAGGAAAAAAAATCTTTTAGATAAACATTATTTATTTTTACTGTTTTGTAAGTTAGACACTATAATGAAGCTCCTTTTTGCCAGAATTACTGGAAGTGCCTCTTGGTAAAATGTATTATACAGTAAATATGTATTCAAAATTATTAGAAATACTTGTCACAAAATGAACAATGTGGATGTTGCAATGTGAAGACAAATGTACAACATAAATATAATTCTGTGGTATCCTCTTGGCTGTGTTTCTTTTTCCTTTATTGAACAAATTTGCTTTCAATGCCCAGATTTCTGTTGAAGTGCCGGACTACAAATGGCCTCTACCCTCTTCAGACTCTGATTCAAATCCAGTAAAAGCTTGTATATATTGAATTACCATTTTAGGTGCCAGCCCTCCTTGGTATGTGTGAGTGACCCAAGCTCATGTTTATCAGTATCCAATTTCCTTGCGCCTTTTATCTGCAGAATTCTGCACTTCAGGTCACTAATAAATTCCATGTCAAACACTTTGTGACTCTGCCAATCTGTGGAAAGCCTCATTATAACAATTCTTTGATGATGGCCAATATTTCGGCATCCATCATCTGCGTACTACTCAATCCAATTAATATGGACCGTATGGATTGAATGTGGTCTGTATTACATGGCAGCATTCAGCCATAGCAATGCAGAGTGACTAATGCTTCCAGAGAAAATGAAATGTGTTACCTTAGCAGTTTCCCATATTAATCGCAGAAGTAATCTGTTAAAGTGGGACATCAGTGAGTGAAATCGATTTTCTTGCCATTATATTAGTAAGTATGCTGTCATTTTTTCAGTGAAAAATTTTGCTAATCTTTTATGTGGGCTAGAATTGACATCTAGCTACTGTCTTTGCTCACTGTTTATCATTTAAAAAAGGTATCTCACAGCTGTCAAAAATTCTACCCGTTTTTAAAGTTTTATTATCTACTTTCATCAAAGACCTGGAGAGCTCTTCAGCTAATTGATTTGAAATGTCTGCATAAAAATTATCTAGATCAACTGCATGTTCAAAACCTCTTTTCCTATAACTTAAAAATTAATAGATTTCAAAATCCCCAGGAGTATCAACTACATAAGTTTTGAAACCCCACCAGTTTATTTGTCCTCTGGCTAAAATTCTGAATGGAAAAATGTAAGCCAGGCAGTGATTAGGAAGGTAGAAGTTGGGATCACTGCCAGTAGGAAAGTAAAATATGTTTATACCTGTTCTAAGGGAACTGCTTCTAAGAGAGCAGCTGGTCTGTCCCAAACACTTAATAACTCAATAGCATGTAATTATTTGATCCTAAAATTCACAGAGAAGAATGCAACTGGAGTAGCAAAGAAAAACTTTTCCCTCACTACTTCTCACCACAAAGAGCAGGGATTACGAAGGTAAAGAACGCACTTCTCTGAAAACCACCAAAATCTCTCTGGAGTTCTTTAAACAGCAAGGGGTTCCCATGGGAAGAGATGAGCAATAAAACACAGGGCAGAAGCAGTGAATCTGCTAATGAGACCACACAGGAGCCTGCCTCTCCTGGGGGTCTGGGAAAACATAAAGGAGGCTGTGACGCACAGTCCGTAGCAGCTCAATTAAATGTTGCATTTTCCAGGTGTTCAAATTACTCTCAACTGCTTGGGCATATCCACTTGCCTAAAAGCACTTGAAGCGTTTCACTAAAAACAGAATTCTCAGAGAGCTCTTGGCGTTTTGTTTAGCAATGTTTTGTTTTTTTAATGTTTCTTCAATTGTCTCACCAAAATCCTGTGGAAATGGACCTCACGCCACCACGGACTCCCTGGATATTGTCAGTGATTAATGTAGGGATGGAAGAGCAAATGACTTTCACAGTCAGGTGAGTAATTTGCAGGTGCTATCCTGGCTGATGGGGTCTATGGCTCTGGGGTTGCCATCTCACAGCACCCAAGGAAGATTTTTAACCACTCCACACTGGATTCCCAAAGACCTGGCGCGCTGAGGTGAAAGCTGTCAAAACTAACTACTTTGTGGAACAGCTTCATTGCCAAGAGGTGGTACAAAATTTGCATTAATTCCTGAGAAAATGTGCAAGTTTCAAGTTTAACTGAAGGTTTTGATGGCTTGTGTCACACCCAATGTGCAGAGCTAGTTATCATCACTAAACAGCCTGGGATAGACACAGACACAATTGTTTGGAAGTCTGATGTAGATAAAAGGTTGCTGCAGCACCTGCTTGTCTTCAGCCAGGAAATACAAAGCAGAAGGTTCCCCTTTGATCTGCACAATGGCTTCGTTTAATGTGCCTTTTGTTGTTGTTGCTGATAAATTACTTCCCTTCACAATCCTTTGCACATGGGGATTGTTTATTATTGTTCATGCCAAAGGCATCATATTCTACAAATTCAACACCCTCTGTGCAATCAGCTCTTCTGCTCTATTTGTTGCACCTTCTCTTTCCATATTTCTAGCCAGAATCTTCGTGTTTAAACCTACTCCAAAGAACTTATCTTCATTAAGGAATGTGTTATGGGACTTTTCTTTAAGATGAGTAGTATTCATCTCTAGTGTCTGGACAAGTTCCAGTTTCACTTATTACATCTTTGTACACAGAAATTCTCCCCAAAACTCCAGTGGATGCAAATGTTTCCTGCCCTGAAGAGATGTGTCGTGTCACTGGATTTCTCATTCACCCTCTTTGTTACACACCCTCAGAAACAGGTTTCACAGGGCCCTCTGAGATCTTTGCAAAGTGTGGTGCTGTATAAAAATACATAGTACTTCTTTTCAAAATTCTCAGTAAAACCTGGCTGACTCTGTAATTTGAGCTGGGGGAGAGGCAGGGGGTTGGTTGGGTTTTTTTGTTTGCTTTTTTTTCAGGAAGGAAAAGTTCTGAGCCATTTTACCTGAGCAGTCCCCTCCTGCAAGGGCTTTCAAGGTAATGTGGAGCCACTGACCACGCTCTGAAGCGTTGCCTCAGGCACCCAGCACGCAGAGCATACACAGGAGAGGTGATACCATTCCGTGGTCAGGGTGCAGTAAAGGCCTTTAGTGCCACTCCTATTTTTGAAAATTTCACTTCCTTATGTCTCATGCAAGGGGCTGAAAATGTGAATATCAGAAATAATTTGATTGCACCTCAGGGTAATGAGACTACTCAGAAGGACCTCTGTGTATGCAAATAACAATTTAGACAGGTCCAAAATGTAATTAGAACAGGTTTTTATTGCTTTTGCTGTTCTTTGGTAAGAAAACTGTTTTTGAGGATAGATTTGGAAGTCCTTAGCTGGACAAGAAAGTCCCCAGGACTGAAATTCTCACAGCAATGTGCAAGAGCTTCTAACAGCCTAAGTGTATTATTTGTCCCTGGTTCTTTGATGTGGAATGGGTACCCAAGGTTTGTTCTGGCAGTGGGTTTCCTACTCATTGATGTTCTTACCAAGCATGTTCCTAGGACTGGCAACAAAAAGAAGAGGAAAATTAATGTCAAGAAATGAATAATCCATAGCAATAGAGTAGCATAGCTAAAGCAATTAGAATTCTATAGGCAGTGAAACTGGGATGCCTTATTAGTTATCTACAAATGTCTTTCCTCTTTACCTGTCCTTGATTCCAAGCTACACATTTACAGCAATTGCTGCCGTGACTGGCTCTCTTCTGAGACTCAGTCCAGGTACAGAGTGGCTCAGGGTTGGAAAATTTGCATGTCAGCATAAATAAAATATTAAAGGATCATTTGGCCAAATGTCAATGAGAGTAGTTGAGGACTCACTCCACCAGGAGTTTTTAAATAACTTTGCTTTGCAGCACAATATTAAGGGTTCCAAATATATTCTCTGTTGGAATAAAGGAATCACTTAAATTCAGATTTTAAGGTGATGTGGTATATCCTAGTCCTATTTATACACTTTTTTTTTGTTTATCTTTTTTTAGAATTCAGTATTTTCCTTCTAGCAGATGAAAATGAATTCTGTTGGAATATATTTTTTTAAAAATGTATTTTAGAAAAGAAAACATTTCACACTTCTAAACACTGGGTTGGGGGGGGAGGGAGTTGTTCGGGGTTTTTGGGAGGTTTGGGGTTTTTTCAGGCTTGACAAGGTTAACACCTGCTCATTAAATGTTCCTGCAGAAGCAGCAGCAGCTGATTTCCTGGAGCTGCGCCTCCGAGCTCTGCGGTTGTTGGATGCTTTAAGGACTGGCCCACAGAGCTGCTGTGTTGTCAGTGTCATGGTGGGCCTCTGTATGAAGATTACTCTTGTCACAGCTATTCACTCAGGCTAGACAAGGCTTTGGAAGTGTAATTAATTTAACCTGTGCTTTAGAAATGAAGGTAGTCTGGCTTCTAATTTCCTGTAACTAATACGAGGTAGGAATGCAAAGAAAATAGACCTCCAGGAGCAAGCTTCAGTCTGGTTCTTTGTCCTGTAGCTGCTTTAAAGGCTTTGTTTCAATCACAGAATAAGTGTATCTAAGTAGGCAATTTCTTTTAGGACTATGGGAAAGCAATACCTTTCTTGTCTGGTTGATTGTCTAGCAAGCTTCCAATGGGATTTGTGTCATTGTGCTGTGGGAAAAGTGACACACAAGAGGCGTCATGTCCTGTATTAGAATTGGTAGCGATTTGTTTCCTATGTCTCAGTTCTTGGTAGCGAATTGTGGTAGGTGAGGTACTGCATTGCCTTCCCATGTGATATCCATGGCCTGCAAGGCCTAGAAGACTAAGAAATTCCTACCTGGATGAGTCTTTCTTTTCTGTCAGATTAACTTACTGAATTTAATAGAGGATCTGGTATTCACTTACTCTGAGGATCTTAAAAAGGATTGTAGAAGACATGAGTACAATCATTTCATGAGTACAATCTTTCTGTAATTAGTTCATAAGGGAAGGGCGACTCTCTTCTGGGAGGTGTAAGAAAAATTTCCATAATGGAAAATACCTCCTCCAGGGTGGTTATGATGAAGTTCCACTTAAGATATCTACACCTATAAAGAAGCCATAGAAGGCTCTGTACATTTCAGTAAAAGCCCAGCTATGGTAAAAACCTGATACTGAGGTTTCACAATGAACCAAAAATCCAGGAAAGGTGAGAGGATTGCACTAAATCTTGTGGACCTTGTTCTTCAAAGCACTGCTGCTTCCTAAACTACATAAAACCAGACTGTAGGTATTTTTCTGTAAGTGTAGAGGAAAATGGTCTGGTGTTCATCAATATAATTTGTAGCATAATGGGCTCTTGGAGGACTGTGTGGAAGGGATCTTTATAATAAAGTTACAGATCTGATCATGAACTTCACCTATTTTAAAGGACAGTGTGGTAAAGGTTACCAGTGGCAGAATAACTGGAATCTGTGTCAGAAATCTTTGACAGCATCAAGGACAGCAATGAAGATTAAAGGTCAGGCAAAACTAGTACAGATCCCGTATTGTGTAAACTCCATTTTCCCAATAATTGAGGGAAATGGCCTAGAAGCTGTTCTCTTAAAGAGGCTGAAAGAGCTCATAATCACTAATTCTCCTAATCACTAATTACTGTGGACTATTAGGCACCCTGATATCTCTTAGAAAAGGGGAAAATAGATTTCCAAGTTTCCAAACCATAGAAGGATATAAGACACTTTAAAGTACAAAATGTGACTTGCGCGTAGTGTAATAAAATTCCAATCGCATTAAGAACCCAAAATGGAGAAATAACAAAGGAAAAGAAAATAATTTGTATTAAATCTAGGAAAGCAGAAGTGTTTGGCTGTGTGTTTAGCTGTGTGAGTGAGGGTTTAGCTGCCATGGGAACCTGCTGTACTGCAGAGGGTGGGAGAGAGCAAGAAGGGAAAAGGAAAAATTTCTAACTTTAACACCTTTTCTGTTTATATGATCAAAGCCTAGCAGAAGATGGGATTTACAGCCTCCCTCTGCTCAAGAAACTTTAGGGGCAACTAGTCACATTCTTCCCCTTTACCCAAATTTGCAAATAAATGTTTCAGTAGCTGTGACCTTGTGGCAGGAAAAACTCAGGGCGGGAACAAAGATTGCAAATTTTTCCTTTCATTGTGGCAAAGGACTTGACTGACTCTCCCATGCTATTCTGTCCTCCCCCTTAATGGATCTTTTCACTCTGGTTTTACATCATGTTGATAGAGACTTTGCCCTGCGGATTTTGGGGAGCACGGCATACTGGGAAGGACCAGGGCCTGGATGGGAAGTCTTTGTGAATCACCTGTTCACCCTCCAGCCTATCTTCTTCCACACACTCCCCATTTTCTCTTTTTTTTTTTTTTTTCCCCAAGTCCATTCCCCCCTTGAAGTCTTTCGTTTCCTGGGACTGAGCAATTAAGAAGATCAGGGTTTTGGGTTTTTTCCTCTCCACAAAGCTTTGTCACATGCCCCATCAAACTTACAGCAACTTGCAAAGAAAAATACCCCCTGGGAGCTGTTTAGATGCTCTTCATGATTCCCATCTAGGGCACCCAGCATCTTTGCTTTGCTGGTGTGCCCAATGTCCTGGAATTGATAGGAGGGGACAAAGGGAAAAAAAAGTGAGAAGGGCGGGGAGGAAGATGGGGGGCAGACAAATAGCAAATGCTCAGGCAAAACAAGAGACAAAACAAGCTCCCCCACCCCTATTCTTTCTCTACCTCCAGTATAAGATGCACATCCCCAGACAAGGTAATTTCTAAGAGGAGGTTTTGCCTTCTAATTTCTCCCCTTTCTAAGCTGGGAGCAGTGCCCGTGCATGCAAGTGTGGGTATGCATAAGCAATAGAGGACGCTTACCTATGAAACCTAGCAGGCACCACCTCCGGGGATTCATGCTGCCAGGTAAGATTTGGCTTTTCTTCTTCTCTTTGTCGCTTCCCCTTTCAGAGAGGATGTCCTTTAGCTGGGCTCATGGTGAACAGTCCCTGTGCCAGTCTCCGGTGTCCACCCAGGGCAGCAAGTGCAGTTGCTGTGCCTGTGGGCTGACATACAGCAAAGGCACGTCTGAGGAGGCTTATGCGGAGTGCAGGAGTTTCCAGAGGGGGGAAGGACGTATTTCTCATTGCCTGGAGCTTGGATGAGTGAAGGGGCACTTCAGGAGCTGCCCAGAGGTGTCTCAGCCTGCTGAATGCATGCTCAGGGTCTGTCCCTGGAGCTGACCGCAGGCACAGCTCCGCATGCCAGCCCTGGGGAGGGTGAGTGCCACTGCCACCCAGGCTGTGTCACAGGTGAGTGACCGCACGTGCTTTTGGTGGGATGGAAAGCAGAGCCGCCAGAGAGGGCTCCCACACCCCAGGCAGCTGGAGCCAGAGATGGAAGGAGGGGTCTGTGCCCCAGCTGTGAGCCCAGGGGACAGTCAGGGACAAGGTGTGAGCATGGCCAGCAGCTGTCCTTCAGGCAGAGTGTCCCCCACAGGGACTTCCTCAGTTGTTGCAGGTGTGATGAAGCACAGTGGGAGTGTTGCAGTGGGTGGCTCTAAACTCTTCAGAAGGGACAGGCACAGAGGGAGAGGCAGTGGGATAGTCCCGAACATTAGGGAGTGTTTTGATTGCTAGGGCTTAATGACAGCAGCAATAGGGCTGAGTATTTATGGGTGGGAGTCAGTGGGAACGCCAGCAAGGCAAATGTCATGGTAGGAGCCTGCTGAAAATACAGCACAGGAGAGAGGAAGAAAGGTCTGGGAGGTCCACACAGTCTAGGAGGCTCCTGTAGTGTGTGAAGGAAAACTGCCAGACACAGCCGGTGACAGAGCTGATGAGGGCAGGTGTCCCACTGGACCTGTCTGTGACCTGAGAAGGACTGGCAAGTGATGTGGCATCTGGAGGCCATCTAGGGCACAGTGATCATGAAATGAAAGAGATTTGGTCCTTGGAGAAGTAAGGAGGGGGGCTCAACAACCTGCCTCTTTGGACTTCTGGAGGGAAGACTTCAGCCTCTTTAGGAGACTGGTTGACAGATTTCCTTGGGAGGCAGTTCTGAGGGGCAGAGGGGTCAAGGAGGGCTGGACATTCTTCAGGAAAAAAGCCTCAAAGGTGCAGGACCAGGCCAATGGCATCATGGCCTGTATCAGCAATGGTGTGGCCAGCAGGACCAAGGCAGGGATTGTCCCCTTGTACTGAGCTCTGGTGAGGCCACATCTCAAATCCTGTGTCCAGTTCTGGGCCCCTCACTGCAAGGACATTGAGGGGCTGGAACATGTCCAGAGACATGGAGCTGGGGAAGGGTCTGGAGCACAAGTCCTGTGAGGAGCAGCTGAGAGAGCTGGGGGTGTTCACCCTGGAGAAAAGGAGGCTCAGGGGGGATCTCTGGCTCTATGGAAGTCCCTGACAGGAGGGGCAGCCGGCAGGGGTTGGTCTCTTCACCTGAATAACGAGCGATAGAACAAAAGAGAACAGGTTCTAGGTGTACCAGGGGAGGTTTAGACTGGATACCAGCAAAATTTTCTTTCCTGAAAGGGTTGTTAAACACTGGAACAGGCTGCCCAGTGATGTGGTCCTTGGAGGTATTTAAAAGACTGGTGGATGTGTCACTTAGGGACAGACTTTAGTGGTGGACTTCTCAGTGCTGGGTCTGCAGTTGGACTTGATGATCTCAGGGGTCTTTTCCAACCTAAACAATTCTATGATTGCATTTTTCTGGCATTCCTGACATATTTGGAAAGGAAATACTTACACTGTCTCTATCCTCATTTTCCATCTCACTGGAGAAATATGGTATCTAAGATACAGTAAAAACCTGAGGCTATCACTATACCCAGTTCAGTACAAGACCATCCTTGCCAGCCAGGTACTTGCTTGGATAAAACCAGAGATGTCCCTCACCTCCCACTGGAACTGACAATGTATTAGGAATGGTCCACTATAACAGCGATGGTGCCAGAAGTATTTGAGTGGCGAATCTGTGATTACCATGGAACAGTTGTGTGTGTTCTGACGGCACTAAAGAGGAAGGATCAAAATGAATAGTGCAGTTGGCTGTGATTCCACTGGGTACATTTCTCTGTTCTCTGTCTTGTGTTAAAAGTTTCCATCAGAGGCATTGTCAGGGCAACCAAACTGATGCTCTGAGATATGTGGCAGGTGGCTCTGAAAACTACCAACCCCTCAAAGCTGTGCCCCAAGAGCAGCTGGGGATATATTAAAGCCTGTAGAACCTGTATGGATATCAGACCTTCCTTGCACTCTTCAATTTGATATCCAGAGTCAGGCAATAAAAGTTAACAATTTTTATACTGTAATAATTTGTAGCCTGATGAGCATAAGTTTTGTTTAAGCTCTGCTGTCTATTTGAGATTTGTACCAACTCAGTGGGGCACAAGCTTGCACGCTGCTGTCAAGGATCAGGGAGTCATATTCCACCCCTCACCACCACAGCATTTTTTTTTTTTTTTGTTCTGACCATTAATGCGTGTGGGGTGCAGCAGAGGAGACGCTCTGCACCTCTGCTGCACCTTCTCTAGCTGGATGTATCTTTGCTCAGAGATAAGGACAATTCACTTTGCTGGGGCGCATACGTTTTCCTTTTCTAGGTTTTGGGGGGTTTTCCCTCCAGAATGGCTGTAAATATGCAGAGCATTTCAAACCTTACAGTAAAGGGTATTTGATGTGCTTACATGACAGCACACTTTATGTGATCGTCATGAAGGAATTTGTCCTCATCCAAGTGCTGTGAGGTACAATCTGTCTATCCCCATTGTACAAGTCCAGAAGTGGGACAGAGAGAGACAGTGTGACTTTTCCCAAGACATCAAAGAAGTCAGAAGCAGAGCAGGAATTGGTGCAATTAGTGTTCAGCAAGCACAATTTTTTTTTTTAATTGAAAAATAACCTCTATATTCATTAGTGTTCATAAAGAAATATATTAAAGTCCCTGTCAGGGCAGTGTCAATTGTAAATATTCCTTTTATATGTAGTCATAGCTCTTATTTCAAGTGATGGAGAGATCTCAGTGAAAATGTTGGTGCCACAATCAAAGTCTTTTTGCTTTGTTCATGAATGAACAGAGCCTAGGGCAAGTATTTGCATGAGCAACCCTTAGCATCTAGATTTTACTTGCATTTCTGGTAAAAAAACCACCTACTGCACAGACCCTTGGGAAGCCATGAAAACACATGTATCCAGAGGTATAGACACATATAACCATACATATTTTTAACTTATGTAAGGTCTGTGTCTCCAGACAAACATAAAAGATCAGGAACTTTTCCTATTCCTATTTTCAGGTAGCAGTTCTCTAAAATATAGTGCTGCCTAAAAGTGAACACAGAAGCTGATTTCATAAATATTTTCAGATCTGATTTAGAGATTGAAATTAAGAACAAAGTACTGCAGTATGTAACTAGAGATTTAAGAATTACTAATATCTTTTGTTCTCAAAGTGCAGTATTTAGGTTTTCTTTACTTCTTTGTATTTACCTGCAAAGAAGAAAATTCACATTTTTCCTGAAACAATTGACTACTGAGCCCTAAGACTCTATGTAAAATGGTAAAGGGAACTAAACCTCTTTATTCTTGTGTAACTCATTAGCTAACATCAGACGATTAGAGCTAATGTTTCCATCTAAAACAATTCAAGTGCCTCATTAATGGGGATAGATTTCCTTTGATCTAATTACTTAATGTCCCAGATATATGGGAAATTCAGAGATCAGCACTGAGAAATCTCTGCAGACTTGGTCACATCTAGAAACATGAATTTAAATGTAGATTTTGCGAATGTTTAAAATGTTAACACGCCCTGCTTAGTCTGCTGGCAATGCTTGGTCAAATGTTTAATGAAATCACATTGATGATAGCTGGAGAATAAAGATGATGGCTGTTTGCTGAGAATGATTTAATCTCCATTATTATAGGCAAGTGGATTGCAAATTTCCATAATTAAACATCCAGTGCACTGGTCAGATTCTGTTGTAAAGTTTGGTAATTGCTGTTGTTGGGAAAACAGTCCAGCGGGGTGTTGCTGTCACATGACGAGCTTTTGAGGCTGAGCTAATAGGATGCCCTTTTAAAATGTTCTCCATGTTTTCTGCTTTAGAGCCAGAGGATACCATCATGGAGATTTCATCAAAAGAAAATACCCACTTTTTCTCAAACAACACAATCTCGCCTGCAGACCGATCTTCATTCAAATCCGAATCTTCCGCATCCAAGGATGAACAGACGTGTTGTGGAGGTATAAAGGTAGAGTAAGAGTTTTTGAATATTCCAGTAGGGACTTCGAAAATCTCTCTTTTTTGGTGAATGATCCCTTATTAAGTTCTGATTATATCTTGCTGAGTCAGTATGAAATTATTAAGGATATTTTTAATCCACAAAATATCTTCTTCAGATCTGTATTTGCCTAATGTTTGGCAATATTCAAATATTAATTTGGTTGAGGCTTGCATATTATGAGGTCTTCAAGAGACATCCTGAAAAGTCCCTCTCTCTTCCTCATGGCACCACCTGAAGTTGAGAACAGAGTGCTGGCAGACAGATACCACAGGCAGCTGTCAGTACAGATTGCTTTTTTAGGATTGTAGCCGTGGTAGTCTCCTGGGCTCTCAAAAGCAGTATTTCCGTTATGGCCCCCATGTTTTGAGTGCTATATTATTAAAGCATTACTGTAATATCCCTTATTCAAGAGAGCTCTGCATCAGGTGATTGGAAACCAAACTGCAGAAGCATCAGCACAGTAGCTGCGTTTCCCTCGCTCGTGGGAAGTTCTTCTCGAGGTGGTGGTGCTGTGAGCCCACCACAGAGCTGTGCCTCCCGCGCTGGGAGCTGCACCTCGGAGGAGCTCTGCTCCTGCTCAGGGCACGGAGACACAGCAGGCAGCACGAGGTTTTGCCTGCTGCCTCTCCCTGCTGTCCAAAATGCTGGCACTCTCTTGGGTGAGGTCTCAAAAATCACCACACAACAGTGAGAGGATTTGAGTTAGATGGGAAATGAGTCTTCGGCCTTGCCCCGTTCTTTTCATCTTGCACAGTCTTAATTTCTGTTGGTTTTTCCCCTCACTCACACACACATCTACTTTCAACTATTAATCCAGCCCCCAGTACAGCCAATGACATTGGCAATAGTTGCCCTGAAATCTATAAATTTCGAATTTTTTTTGTTTTGAAATGGATGATTTGTATTAACTAAATTTTGTACCATAATAGTAATTCTATCATTTCTCCTCCATTTGCTGCTACAATAATCTGATCCCCTCAATGGATAAAACTTCAGTCACAGATTAGCCAGTCAGGAATCAGCTTATTAGCTCCAGAAATAGAAAAGCAATAATATTTCAGCTCAGTTTCTTTCTCTTCAAAGAAGTGGTGTCTTCTGGGAACTCAAACCAATATAAATACTGTATTCCTGTAGGAATTTAGAAAACCTCTTTTTTTTTTCTTTCTTTTTTCTTTTTTTTTTTCTTTTTGTTTTGGGTTTTTTTTTTGTGAACCAACCTTTTTTCAGTTCTGATTAGGTCTTGCTAAGTCGGAATTAAATTATTAAAGATATCTCTAAGTCATGAAAAGTCTGCTTTAGTTTTTGCCTAACATGTTAAGGAAACAATATGTAGATTCAACAGATTGTTTTTACCAATTACTGATCCTTGTTATCAACTTTCCTATGTCTTAAAACTGCCTTTATTAACCAGAAAGATGTGGTGAAATATCTACTTACAAGCACTGACAAACCAGAGCAGAATGTGAAATCATGTGTACCTTTCTGTCCCAGCTCTAAATCGGGAGTGTCTTTCCACCATTGCACATCTGGGCCAGTTGCAAACCCAGTAAAAAAACTTGTGCAAAGAGATACAGAGGCACTTCAAGTTGTAGTTTACCTGTACAACTTTCCTGTAAAGAATGTGTGCTTTCACATTGCTATTTAAAATCCAAGGGCATAGACATAGAGAAAATGTAAAATATTATGGCAATATTTGTACTAGAGACCTCTTTGAGAGCCACTGCTGTAGGAAAAAAATAACAAGAGAGAGGTTGTGTATATTTATTTTCTCACAACTTTTTCTGAAGGAGGGATAGCCAGCACTGGATAAAGTGTATTGAATGTGACACAGAGTTATATTAGAACTTTTCCTCAAGAATTCACATTCAGCAGGGATGTTATTACCTCCGTGCCTTGTCAATTGAGATGTTGTGAGGAGTTTTGCACTGGAGGTGGGTGCATTGCTCAGAGCACCTGCTTACTGGAAGTGTGATTGTCAGAGAGGATTAAGGAGCAGCACAAGGTTCTAGACCTCCATTCATATAAAACATTACCATGTCTCTTAATTTCTGCGTCTGGGTTTTACAGAAAGCGTCCGTATTCATATTCATATTGAGTCAACACCACCTGTATCTGAAGGTAGAAAGCAATGTTGTCGTTTCCATGACTGATTGCACCGTGTTTGGGTATCCCTGGAGCACATAAACTCAGTAGGGCTGCATTCAGTGAGGGCAAATTTAGGCAATGGTTCTGCAGGAGCAAACAGTTGGTGCTAAGGACCCTGCACTTACAGTATGTGCATTTCAGAGCAGCCTTCATCTCCCAGTTTAATTTTGTAGGAAGGGGGTTCAGTCTGCACATTTGCAATATATACCAAAGCACTGGGAAGGGAGATGGAGTTTTATTTCCAAAGCCCACTCCTGATTGAGAGGAACATGACAAGACAGATACACTGGTAAGTAAGAGAAAACTGTCTCTGCAAAGCAAAAGGATGGGAGAAGATTGTCACCAGAAAAATGCAGGGTGTTCTCTAAGGAAAAGGCATCTGTTAGTGATTGCAAGAGATTTTGTAGGGGAAGGATGAGCCTAGAAGAGAATTGCCTGGCAGGTCACTGTTCCTCTCACCAAGCATGTAACATGTTTAAAAGTGTCCAAATAACTCACGTCCCACCAAGCCACACTTAGCATTTACCCTTATGGTTATTTACCCTTAAGATACTTCCTCCATAGAAAATCACAAGTCTCTGTCTTTCAACACAGCTGTAGCTTTGGCATTTACCTGAAATTAGCAGTGGTTGGTAGTGAGTTCAGTTTATATCAATATTGCTCATAAGAGATGGTCAAATCAGCAATCTAGCGTTTAATAAAAAGTAGGAGAAATATTGATGTGGTTATTTGGGAAGAGGTGGGAATGCAAACATTGTTTTAAAATAATTCTTAAGTCTTCTCTACTGCCTGATTTTAACCACTCTCAAATTTTTTCACAGATATTTCTTGGTGCATTGTCTTTTGTTTATTTTGCTAAAGCACTGTCAGGAAGTTATCTAAAAAGTACTATCACACAAATAGAAAGAAGATTTGACATCCCTTCCTCTTTGGTTGGCGTCATTGATGGAAGCTTTGAAATCGGTATGTGCTGCAGAAACCTGATATTATTTTCAGAAAAAAAGAGTGATGCAATTTGATGTGAAGAATGATCGTATGAATCTCCCTGAACTATAAAACTGAGCAAGAGTCACCTAGTAAAAATAAGTGGGGCTATCACTATGATTACATTGAATAGGATAGAGTTGCTAATACAAGCAATTCATCATAGATGTAAAAAATTTGTCATTTGATAAGTTTAGCATCTGGGTAAGTCATACTAATAGAAATTTTGAGTGTTGAGTGAGAATTTGCCTGCACAGATTTCCACTTTCTCTCTGCTTTTGGCAATAACACACCCCTCCTTACAAGTGTTTGTCCTTTGTGATTTATTAAGCAGCAGGAGGACAAACCTCTACCTGTAATCTCCATTTTTTGTCAGGTCCCTCTCCTTCCTTCTCACTCTAAGGTTCCCAGCATGCCATTGTCTCTTACAATTTCAGATTACTGAATTTATCTCATGGGTGTTCAGTGGACTGTGGTACATAGGAATGAAATCTTAGCCTAAGTGTATAAAACTCTGTTTGATTCCCCCTTTTCCTACATTTCTGGTTATTTGCTCTCTTCAGCTGGCACAGTCTTTCTCCTCTTTTCCAGCTGCTTATCCAAAGGTTTATGGTTTTCCCATCACAGAAGGCATTGGGCTCCTGTAGAATGCCTGTAAAGAGGGAGAAACACCAACCCCAGACAATCATCTCTCTCCCCCTGAAATCAGTGCCTGCACCACATACTAGGAATTATTGTTTTAGGGGATCTCTTATCAGCAAGCAGTAAAACCCAGTTTTCCTTTTGTACTCTCAAAGGGAACCTCCTAGTCATAATTCTTGTGAGCTACTTTGGAGCGAAGCTTCACAGGCCAAGAATAATTGGAGCAGGCTGCTTAATTATGTCAGCTGGAACATTCCTAATTGCAATGCCCCAGTTCTTCATGGGACGGTAAGTGCCAAGCGATCGGTGTTGATCAGTGTTTTCCAGCTGGGCTGTGCACACTGAATGGCAGCTCACTAAAATATTTAGGCATTGATTATGAAGATAAAAATAGGCATATGTGGATGCGGTTACTTAATTTAATATACATTTGTGAAAAGATTTATTACTGTAGAGCAAATAATTGAACATGTATACTATTTCCAGTTGTAATTAACTTACTGTTTTATTAGTCTGTCATCTTGATTGGCCACATTTTTATATGGTTTAGGAATTGCTGAAATGTCAGTGAAAAAGTGATAACTAAACCGAGGAAGACAATCTGAGTACCAGTCACAAGCCAGAGGATACACCACTGTCTGATAATCTCCTAGTCCAAATTCACGCTTCATGTGTGTGTTAAATTGAAATGAATCACTGACACAAAAAGAACCAATGGGACAATTTTCATCTACTGCTGCAGTATAAATAGGGTTCTGTATTACACCCTATAAACTGTCACTGGCAATGCACCCCTATGGATTCATCTGGATGCAGATGAAATTTGCACTTAAGCGCTATACGCTTATCTGGTAGTAACAGATCTGATTGCTTTTTCTTATCCATTCTCATTAATAAATACAACTTTGTTTTTTAAATAGATACAGGTATGAAAGATTCCCTTCCACCATCAACTCCACTGTTAGCATCTCTCCATGTCTGCAAGATAAAAACCAAACTCCACTCTCAGCCTTGGAAAAATCTCAAGCAAAAATAAATGCAGGTGAGAATGATCTCTGTTAAATATTGTGCTATTAAGTATTGGGTCTGGTAGTGCTCACTGTCATCAGTGTTTCCCAGATCTTTCCATGAGGAGATCCCAGTTTTAGTTAGAAGGAAGTGAAAGAGTTTTCTAAAAACAGACGTGGTGACAAAATTATAAAACCAGCAAAATTGTGGTATCTTTGATGCAGCTCATGCTAAAAAATTGTCTACCTTAA
Organism: Pardalotus punctatus; assembly: GCA_013400915.1. Taxonomy (NCBI): domain Eukaryota; kingdom Metazoa; phylum Chordata; class Aves; order Passeriformes; family Pardalotidae; genus Pardalotus; species Pardalotus punctatus. The sequence continues at coordinate 134,101 of VZTX01002256.1, read as the reverse complement.
GCTGTTTCACAGTTTTCCTACAGTTTTTCCCGCCATAGCAGTATTTTAGAAGCCCTGGGCATTCAGAGTCAGACTGTTATTAAAAATACATCATTGTTGTCTCTCATTATGTACACAGGATGTGAAAAGGAAGCAGGCTCTTCCATGTGGATCTATGTTTTACTGGGAAATCTTTTGCGTGGAATAGGTGAAACCCCCATCCAGCCCCTGGGAATTACATACATCGATGATTACGCCATTGAAGAGAATGCTGCCTTATATATTGGTAAAATAAATATTTTCTTTTTCCTAATTGATTTTTCCCCAGAGGAAACTGAGTCATCCTGAATAATGGAATGAATGTTATTGAATTAACTTGCCCTGATTGTTTTGTTTGCATAATTTCCAATATTAAAGTTTATTTAACAGTCATGTACACTCAAGGGACCAAGTTCCCATTTAATTATACCAGCACAGGTCCATTATCTTAATTTGGTGAAAGAATTTGACCTTGGGTTCCTGCTGTTACCCTAATCTTCCTAATTCTTCTGGATGTGGACTGCTGAGCCTCTGTGCACATTCAGTTCTCTGGAAAGTGATAAAAACATGCGCTCTTTTAAGCACTTAAAATAGAATTTCAGTGGGCACTCAAAACATTCCCTCCAGATTCATGGAGAATTATAAACAACAGTGTTGAAGCTTTAGAAAGTTGGTATCACTGTTTTCTTATGTTCATTGTCTGACATCTGCACATTCATCTGAAAAAGAACCAAAAAATCCTATCCCATCAACATCTTCTCTTGACAAGTTTCCAGCCTGCCAAAGGCAAAAAAAGAGGTTCTCTCTGTAAAAGATTCAGTCTTCCCAGATATCCAGGTGAATTTCGCAAATTCAAAGTATTCAGAAAGTTGGCTGTGGGTGTATTGAAACATGTTAATACTGGATACCAGAACAAAGTGATTTCTCAGCCTATTCAGGGCCTACCTCAACCTAAAGTGATCAGTTATCTTTAAAAAATGGCATTTGCTATCCAGTTATTTTAATCTTGTCGGCTAAAGCATTATAGCAATTATAGATTGGTGCTGCTATTGAGTTTAGGCCATTCAATTCCCAGACCTTTTTTTTCCTTCAGGCTGAATTTAACTCTTTAATTGGATAACAATAAAAATTGTCATTGTTGAGGGGAAAATTTTATTGATGGCTTTTTTCCTTCCTGAAAATGTTTCAATTTGTGTAACTAATGTGCCCAAGGGCAAAGGCTGGCTCAGCATTTTAAGGCTCTATCACTTGTCATCCATCACATGCCATAGGCTGCTGTTAGATGCAGAAGAACCAGCTCTCTTTTGAGCTCAGGAGCATTTACAGTGCCCTGTTTTCTGTTCCAGGCTGTGTGCAGACAGTCGCCATTATAGGGCCAATATTTGGCTTTCTCCTGGGCTCCCTGTGTGCCAAACTTTACGTTGACATTGGCTTTGTAGACCTGGGTAAGTCAGAACACTCAGGCTTTAAAAATCCAGTCAGGCTCCAAAATGCCTATTTTAGGCCAAGAACTACCTGCTTATCATGTAGGCATGAGGGGCTAGCAGGGGTAGAGCAGGCACTTCATGAAATGAGAAGGATGACAGCAGTGGAGTGGTCCATGCAGAACAGGCTGGCAAGGAGGATGGGTGTGGAGGAAGAAGGAGACCTGACTCTTCCTCAGCCCCTGCAGATCTGCAGTGGGTCCCTGGAGCAGATGCCCTGGTGAGGAGCTCTGGGGAGATAATGGGAGCCAGGAGGGAGCAGGACTGAGGCTCAGGATGCTGTGTGTGCTTGTGTAATATCCTGTTGTTGCCTAAAAAACTGGTTTGGCAGGGGGTACCAAATCTCCAGATTGCCCTCCTTCTCAGAAAACAGGAGAAAAAAAACAGTTTTTCCCTTGGGCTTTTGTGCAGAACAGGCAGACTGGGAGCCAGTGAGTGGCCACCAGGAGTGCCCCACGTGCTGGAGCCCTGCAGCATCTTGGGGGATGTGCAGGTGACACAGCAGTGTCAGGGCTGAGCTGCTGCTGTGCCCCAGCAATCAGCAATTCCTCCCTGTGTCCCCACAGCTGCTCCTGTAAAAAGCCCATAGTGACACACAGCACAGGTAAACCTGGCGAGGTGGGGATGGAAAGTCCCTGCAAAACCACCTTCCTTGTTGTCAGCAAACATTCTCGAAGTGTATTTATTTGTTCCTTCTTCTCCACTTTCTCCAGACAGTGTGGCAATAAGTCCCAAGGACGTGCAGTGGGTGGGAGCGTGGTGGCTGGGGTACCTGATAGCCGGGGTCATCAGCGTCCTGGCCGGCATCCCCTTCTGGTTCCTGCCCAAGCACCTCTCCAAACCGGACAGCAGGAAGGACTCCAGCACCTCCTCTGAGCAGTCTAAGTTCATCGTTGAGGAGAACAAGGACCAACACAAATCCTATCAGCACCAAGCAAAGCTTGCTGAGATGGCAAAAGGCAAATCACTAGAGTTTTCTTCCTGATTGTTGAGTTTTTCTCTCCAAGGCTTTTAGAGTTTAACATTTTATACTTTCTGAGGCCCTGTTTTAATGGCCTCAGAATTATGATTTTTCCCTCAGGTTTCACTCTCCAACTCAATAATGCACACAAAAAGGTCTCTTCAATGTTCCCTGGACTTGCTATTGCATGAGAATTTCTTCATCTGAGATTTGTAAAATTAAAATAATGGCCCAGCACATATCATGAAGCTCTGCAAAAATTTTTTTTATTCACATATAGTGACTATTGCAGAAGTGGTGGTCAAAAAAAACAAAACCTCGGTTTTTGCTAACTTTTTCTCCTGTAAGTTCATGCATTAAAAAAAAAACATGCACAATATCTGGTCAGAATATAGATGGGCACAGAGTAGCTACAGTATTAGAGGAGGCTGGCTGGATTTAGAGAGGAGCTGGTTTGCACAATTGCATTTCCTTGGCCCTACTTTGCCAAAAGCATTTTCCCTCAGTACTTGAATCTGTACCTCAATATGTCTGTGCTTACTGTCAGCTGTGCTGAGCACTCTTTGTCCCAAGTTAAGCTAAAGGGTGCTGTGGCTGTTGAGGACACATAGAAACCAAATCCGTCCTAATTTATGATGCAAAGAAGGTACATAAAACAAGATATCTCTTCTGGGAAATCGATGCTTAGTGTTTTGCTCCCCTGTTCCCCCATCCAGAAATGGGGGGGCTGTTAGGAGCATCACTGAACTTCACAGGTTCCCTCTAAAATGTTCTGCAGTTTTGAGGTTTTTTTGGAAGGTGCTCACGTTACAAAGCATTACTCACAGCAGTTATTCTTTCTCTGGCCTATTTATTATTTCTGCTGTTTTGTCTTCCAGATTTCTTGCCATCCCTGAAGAACCTCTTTGGAAATCCAGTTTACATTCTGTATTTGTGTGCAAGTATCATTCAGTTCAATTCTTTAATTGGCATGGTGACATATAAACCAAAGTATATTGAACAACAGTATGGGCAGACATCTTCAAAAACAAACTTTGTTATAGGTAATGTTGTATCTGCTTCTTGATATCTTTAAAATGGACGTTTTAAGAATGGCATGTACATATACACAGGAAAAATTGTATTTTTTTAGGGTATGTTTTTTCTTCTCCTTCCTTGTCTGACTTTAAGCAATAACTTATAGAAGGTAAGTTATTTCATTTCTGCTTCAGCGCTATGTAACTCTGAGTTTGTTTGTGCAAGAGTTACTGCAAAAGTTTACATGATTTGATACCTTAATTCCCATTTAACTGCGAATTTGAAAAGTGATATATGTACAACACAAGAAAATAACTGAGAATTGATTTTAAAATAGTTTACATAAATTTATCATCAGACAGATCTGCTTCCTTGGTGGCTTCCCACTTGTTTCAACAAAACAAAGATCAGCTCAGTGAGTGCTAAAGGTGACTCTCTGAAGAGATTGGTGTTAAATAAACAGAAGCCAAGTCATATCCCAAGCTGTGCCATATAGCTCAAGAGAGAGAAGCTGCTTCATCCTGTGGGTACCAAGGTGGACATTTTTGTAGCTGACTTCAGGAGGGTGGACTTGACTGCTCCAGCTGTTGAACCTGCATGTGGGGTTCAGCTCCAGAGGTCCAGGGCTTCAATAGCATTAACAGCAAAGAGGTTTACATCTACCCAACACAGAGGGAACTGCCTTGTTTCAGAGCAGCATTAGTTGCACAGCAACGGAGGTATATATATGCAGAAAAGCTGTAATGATCCATTGTGCTATGTTAATTCCTTAAAGATAGAAGCTGGAATTTCCTGGCACGAAACTCCTCAAAGCAAGGAGAAATCTTCAAGTGTAGTTGATGGCCAAAGAACGTCCAGAAAACAATCCCTACATTCAGTAGAGTACTTCTCATTGTATTTAAAGATTTTCTGGAGCTAAGCTTTCAGCAATGTGCAAACTGAGTGAGGATTAAGAACCATTTGATTTCTCTGAGCATAGGGGCTATAGCCAACAGGGAATGTGTGATGGCTTGGTGAGGGAAAGATCCTGCTGACTGGCTATCCCTGCAATAAAGTGGTTTTTCTTCCTCCTTTTCCTTTCTCTCCAAATCCACCCTTGCTAAGACACCTGAGGGCTGACTTGAACTCACAGTGTTTATTTCTCTTTCACTACCTTTTTCACTCTTTCTTCTTTTAAAAAAAAAAAATTCTCTCACAATCTCTCTGATTGATATCAAACATGTTTGAGCAATTTGAAGCACTAAAAAAAAAAAAAAAAGGCAGGTCTTGCTCCAAATTTCATTACACTAGGTAAAAGTAAATTTGTCCTCCAGGAACCAGCAGATCCCTCCACTGACAAACTGTGGAAAAATCCACCTAGCTTAAGAAATTGGAAAAGCATTATCTGAACTTTATTCATAAACTCTCTGTCAAAGATCCAGCAAAGAAGCATGTCCTTGGGAGTAAGTTTTCCAAAGCTGTCCCAGCACCTTTGTAACACTCCAAGGATCAGTCTAAGTCTGGACAAAATAAAATGCCCTGACTGAAGATCTTTTATGTTTTCTTCTTTCATCTCATTGCTGCAGCTGTTTTTGTGGCTGACAAGGTTAGTCCATTGAGCTGGGGTTTTCATTAATACAGATTTTTCTGTTCGGTTTCAGGTCTTATCAACATTCCTGCTGTGGCCTTTGGCATATTCTCTGGAGGACTGATGATGAAAAAATTCAGGATCAGTGTTCTAGGGGCTGCAAAACTTTCCTTGGGATCATCTTTCTTTGGTTACCTTTTGCTCCTCTCACTGTTCGCAATGGGCTGTGAGAACTCGGACGTGGCCGGACTGACTGTGTCCTACCATGGGTATGCTGGGAAGGCCATGCTTCAGCAGAAAGAGCTGTTGCAGACCAAAGTCCTTCCTCATTTTATTTCACAAAGTGCATATTGTTGGAAAGGGAGTGACTAACCTGAATATGCTTCCCAGAAATTTGATTCAAAGCAGTGGAATCTGCTTCATTCCAGCAGGCATTGTGTCATGACCCTCTCATGATTATGGCATAAACCAGAGGGGTTTCTGTCACAAGTGCAGATTATTTTTCTGATTACTTATTAATTATTATTGCCATGGGACCCATCCTTGGAATCCAGTGATTCCTAGAAATATGAGGAGCACAGTAGGGGGGATGAGGTTCAATTAATTGTTCCTTGCCTCTGTGGGCTGCTGAACAAAGAATGGCATTTAATAGCCTTTGAACAGGAAACTTAAGGATTCATGGCTTAACCACGATGTTAACCATGAGGTGCACCTGAGGCTAACACTTTGGGGTCACTTTTGCCTGTGCTATTATCTGTAAAGCTCACTTTCTGGGAGGAGTTTCCAGCACTGCCCCACAGCAGCCCCAGGAGCTGCTCCCCTGGTGGTGTCTGGTGACCAAAGCTGGCAGGCAGCTGCCGTGCAAGATATCAGACATTAATTTGGATGAATCCCATTCTGGTAATCCATTCCTTGCTAACTTCTACAAATACCATTTCCCATTACTAACTCAGTCCCTTCATTGACACTTGCCCAGTTGTGTTAAAACTGCATCAAGCTTCAGATAACAAAAACCTTAGAAAATCTGAGAAAACGCATGAATGTAAACTGTTAGTTGTCCCCCTTAATAAAGTAACTACTATCTTAGAGTAGGTGGTGTGATATTGTGAAAACCTTTGGATAACAGAGAAATAAGGCTTTTCACTGCTGGGTGGATGTGAAGAGACAGCCTTTAATGGGCTACAGAGAGAAGGTCTGGCTGGGTGGGCCTGGCAGAGAGCATAACATGTGGGGTGATCATGATTTCCTCCACATCTGCTAGAGAACACCTTTGCAATTTCTCTTTTTCCGCAGAACTAAACCAATGACTGATTATGAGCAAGCCCTGTTTTCAGAGTGCAACTCAGGCTGCTCGTGTTCCAAGAATGACTGGGACCCCATCTGTGGGGAAAATGGAGTTACCTACGTCTCTGCCTGTCTCGCTGGCTGCCAGGCATCCAACGGCAGTGGGAAAAACACCGTAAGACAATCTTTCATTTCCATATGAGATGTGATATCTTTTCCTAATGCAACCAGGTTTGTCAGAGTAAGTGGGTTAAAGCGGAGCACAGCACATCCTCTTCAGCCCTGAACTCCTCAGGGGTTTTTAGCAGTCTGCCATCCACATTTAAAATTTTCTCACTTGCTGTTGCCAACAGAAATCACAAGCAGAGAATGCTAGAGGCTTTTTTTTCAGCTATTGGCTACAAAGACTGTTGAAAAAACCTAATAACCACATTCATCAACAGTAGATACTTTATATTTTTCTCCTTCATTGAATAAGTCTTTTCCTTTTGAAAAACTTTTCCCGCTTTGGATTTAAACTTTCAGCCACCCAGAAAAGCATGATGTGCAATTCCTAAATATCCACTTCTCCATTTTATCATACACTTCTGCCTGCTCTCTCCCAGGTATTTTTTAACTGCAGCTGCGTGGGAACCTTTGAATCTTCACAAAGCTCCTCAGCTGTGGTGGGACCATGTCAAAAAGGAAATGAGTGTCCCAAAATGTTTCTGTATTTCCTAGTAATATCGGTTATCACTTCATACACTTTGTCAGTAGGTGGCACACCCGGATACATACTGCTTCTAAGGTAAGAAATAATTTCTGCTCACACTGCCAAATGTTTTCAAAGTGTTTTGGCATGTGACTGGTACTCCCTCCCCTCCTGCACTCCTAGTACTGTGAAATGTTTTCAGCTGTGCAAGTTGGCATTTTCCACATAATTGCTCTGTCCCAGATTTTTCTCCTTGTTTTAAAGATTGATTTAGCATGAGATTTTCTTTTCCCTATTGTGATAATCACATATTTATTGAATGCTTGTCCCAATGCATATTTAACTGCTGGAACTCTTTGTCCATCACTGAGTGTAAGCTTTGAAGCTAATTTTAGAAAGTGCAAAAGGCATTTAATACTACCTGTGCTTAATCTGGATTTTTGTCAGCTTCTTACAATTTTTGGATTCCAAGTCCTGCTCTGCTCTGTTTTGGAAAGCTTTCTTTCTCAGTTCTTTTTTCCAAATTATTTCCAGATGGGTGCATTCTACTTCTCAAGTAAAACAACAGTAAATCCAGTCTAACTAATCTTTAGTATTATAACTGTGTTTTCTTACCCCCAAATTCTCTTCGTTTTTGATTTGAATTTTCTGGACCAGGCCCAGCCTCATTGCTGGTATCTTTATACCTCATGGACAATGCTAGTGTTAAAACTGGCTGAACGTAGGCCATATGGAAAAACCTAAATAAGGAAATGTCACTTCACCTACAGTTCCACCACAATCCTTGAACCAGCATAAATATTCACACAGGGACTTTCAGAAATGATGGAGGTGAGGATCCTTCTCCACTGCCCTCACAAACACTGCCAGTAAAGGTGTATACAAGCTGCACAGCTTTCCTCACACCCCTTGCAGGGTCACCACTGAGTGCTGGAAACGCACACAGCATCTCGCTCTCCCCAAGGGCTCACTCCAAGAACAATCATACCATAATCCATTTTAGACAATTTTTACTGAGGCTTCTGCACAACTGAACTGTCCATGCGCCAAGGTGAGGATGATTCAGGAGCGCAGAGCTTGCAGCAAAGCCATCAGGATTTATGCCAGATTGCTCCCTGTGGTTGCTTCTGACACGTTGGATAAATACGGGCACAGAGCTATGCAGGGATGCACGTCCCTTCCCCTTTCCCTCTACATGATGTCTTCCTTCTATCCATAACACATATGGTGGAAAATGTACAGATCTGGTACCACACAGGGCCTCAAAACTGTGGCAGCCACGCTCAACCTCCTGCTTTTCTTGTCTCCACTGCATAAAAAATGAAGTGTTTGGGAGGTGACGTTCATAGCTGAACACCTACAAGCTTAAATCACACGCAGTTGCCTCCCCTTCTCAGCCCCAAGAACTTGCTCTTGGGGGTCTTACTGCTTCATGGATACAGTTAGAAAAGCTTAGAAAGGTTTTCAATTACAATGCTAAACCACTTTGTTATATGAAATCAGCAAAACAGTTTTATTGGTTCTTCTCCAAAGCTTTTAGTGCTGTAGAAAATCATTTTACTTTGAGAGACATTTAACTGAAACTGAGAAGTTATGTGTTTTCCTGCTGGACTGAAGGCATCCACTTTTGATGTGCAGCTAAATAAAACATGTTTCAGTATGTTCAATCCTTTTTTAAGCTTTTTTTTCTGCACTGCAAATGACCTGTGGGCACAATTCCACTTTAAGCTCATGCTTACTTTTCTCTTTTTTGAAATCCATCACCGACTGACTTGCTCCAAAAATCTGGCTGAATTGAAAGTGTGCTTCTGTTACCAGAAGGAAAATAAATTTTCTTTGAAAACAGATAGTCCCAAGGTCAAGCTGCAGACTTCATTTATGTATTTTTTTCCAATGATCTGTTTTAAAAATTATTCAGTATTCATTCAGCCCTGTTAAGATTCCAGCACTTAAGCAAGCTGATGTTTTCAGATGAGCAGATATCGTTGCACCTGCAATGGAGCACAAATACAGCTAAATCCCTAAAGGCCTCTAAGATTTAGTGACATTTACTTTGATTGTTTGCATACTGAAGTCATTGAAATATGCTTACAGCTGGTGACCAAGTCATTTGCTGAAATGTCTTTTTTGTGGTATTAGTCTAATTACAGTTGCCAAGGAACTTGGGAAAGCCCTGAAGTTTCTGAGAAAGAAGCCCTGCAGTTCAGATAGCTGTTGTTTAAGCACCAGCTATTAATAGCAGGTGATTAGGCAGTGAAAAGGAAGTCTCAGATCTCCCTAAGAGGTCTGGTTATCACTCAGGATCACAAAGAGCTCCTGCTTCCGTGCAAAGACAATACAAAGGCTAAAACAATTTTATTTTCATCTGAAATAAAATTTTTTTTTGCAGGTTATAAATCCTATTAAACACATATTAAATATCCAGTTATTGGTTTTATTTTCCACTTTTTGCTTTCTGTCCCCTCAGATTTGTTTAGGAGGACTCTAGACTGAGGCTTGCTTGTATAGCAAGTGTCTGGCAGGAGAGCAAGACACTGTTCCTGCAACTGAAAATCATTTTACAGTCATGCTCTCATAGATGGCAGTGCTTGTATAAGCCACAATCAACAGATTGTGTGATGATAATCCGTGACCGGGACATCAGAGAACAAAGTGTTGAAAACTATCACTGGTGGGGAACAATAGACTTAGTTCTGAAATGTGTTTATTATTTTTTAAAACATATTCCAAATTACATTAATTCCTGCAGAAGCAGAGGCCATCCTAGTTCAAAGCACATAGACTGTACTTCCAGAGTTCTATGTGCATCCACAGTGACAACTGAATTTCGGCCCATTTTATTTTTTCTGATGGATATTGAACAGAATGACCGTGACAAATGTTTTATTAATTCCCATATTGAAATACATGTTACCCCACATACCAAAAATATCCTTGTTTAATCATGTGGCTGGGACCACTCACTTGCTAAAATCAAACATTTACCCAGATTTTTGCTGGATTAGGTATTGTAATAGTCAGTGCAGTGTGTGCGGGGGGAAAGAGCAGCTGGTGTGGGAGCAGGTGAGTCCTGCTAATCTGAGAGGCTCCGTACACAAAGTGCTGACAGCATGGATGGGAAAGGCAGCTGTCCTCCTGCCCACCACCTCCCCCTTCCTCAAAGAACCAGGATGGTGATCTAAGGCTGGAGCAGGGCTCGTCTGGAGCCGGAAGAACTGATGTGTGTGTTGGAGTCACCCTGCGAGCTCAGAAGACACCAAATGCAAATGGTCTGCTCAGTCAGAGAATGGATTTACCTCTACAGGAGGTGTGATCCTGATCCTAGACAGAGTGCAATGAAAAGTGAGTGCCTAAATACCTTGCACTAGCCTGGGACTTGATCCTGAATTTCAAGGAGTGTCTAACTGAATAAGACCATCCAATGGATGCATGATTTCACTATCAGTTTTCTTTCCCTGTGTTAGTAACTGCTAAGCGCTGATATCATCTGAAAATCCACAACCATCTTAAAATGTGGTGTTGAATACAGATGTTCAGAATTCCTTTATTCCATTCTGGTTTTATCCCCTTTTTTACTTACATTTACATTTCTGCAATCAGGTTAAAGTCCGTGACATTAAGGAGGAAAAAATCGCATTTCTTTCCTTTCTCTTACTTCCTATTTGTGTTCTAACTATATACACCTGATGCTTTATTTCTATGTAACACCTTTTTATTATTATTAATTTTAGATGCATTAAACCCCACTTGAAATCATTTGCACTTGGTATATATACCCTGGCAATAAGAGTACTTGGTAAGTCCATTTGTACTCCTGAGTCTGTTTTAATACACTCCTCACTAATCATTTATCTTAGAATTAAGCTTTGATTGTTAGAAAGAACTATGTCTATCTGCAAATAAATATCGTATGATTTTTTTTAAAAAGGTTGGAAGAAAGAACTTGCTTCATACTTCATAAATCATATTACTCTGTCTTAGGAATAATTAAAATACACAAGGCAAATATTCATAGAGATGTGATCCTTTAAACTAGGAAGCTAACATCAAAATTAAACCTTGTCTCCTTACTCAGCAAGAAGCATAATAGAACAGCTATGTCTGAGAATTTGTGATTGCTTTTCAGGCATATTTTCACTAGTTTCTGAGGGAATTAATCTGTGTACAGGTGTGCCTAGGGGCAGGGTTCTCTGCAGCCTTGTGGTAGAGACCCCTGAAATCAAGGGTAACATGAGATGCAAATGAACTGGAAATTCTAAAATCCTTTAGGTCTTCATGAAAAAAAAATTGGCAAGAAGCAAGTCAGATGAGCACAGTTAGATGATCTGGGTGAAATTATATCAAAACAAGCTGTTGGCTTCTTTCTTGCACCTCTGCAGGCCAGAATTTTCTCTCCAGGCTTACTTTCTTCTCTAGCAAGCATGGGTGGCTCCCCGGGTGACAGAGGGTGCAGGATGTCCCCATCAGCACAGGAAAAGAGGCTTTACCTTTCCATTACTCCCAGAACTGCAGTAGGTTTGCCCCTGCCGCAGTAGGATCTCAAGATACTTGGAGGATTCCTGCAGCCCCGCTGCCTCTGTCCCTTCTCATCCCCCCACCCAACACACAGGACACCCTTACACCCGAGCTGAACAGACTCCATTGCTCTCAAGAAAGGAGAGGTATCTCCTATTTTTTTTTCCCCAGAGATGTCCCGCAGGGTGAGGAAAACAAACCATGGCCAGCAGCCCTTCCAGTGACTTCCACAGGCTTTTTGATGTTTGGTCATGTTTTCCTGGCTTCCCACAGGGAGGAAAGGGTGGTGTGTGCCTCGGCAGCACAAGGCACGTCTTCTCGAACCAGCAAACAGAGTGGAAGTGTCATTGCTGTTAGAGTATATTATTTAATGTTCTGCATGAACGTGCCTCTAGATTAGAACTGACCACCCTGGAAAGTAACTTTCTTACCTCTATTTGTTAAATACACCCAGCGGGGATTCCAGCCCCAGTGTATTTCGGAGTAGCCATAGACACCACTTGCCTGAAATGGGGAAGCAAAAAGTGTGGGGGAAGAGGAGCATGCAGACTCTATGACTCCAGTGCACTCAGGTAACAACTTTCTCCATTTGTTCTTTCCCTCATGTTCTTTAAGTGCATCTACAGCTGGTGCAGGTAGAAGAATTTCTGCTAGCAAACTTGAGTGAAAGATTTGAAACCAAATGAAAGATTCTGACTGACAATATTATCAATAATGCTCATGTTTCACCATTCTCTTTTGATTCAATCTCTTTGGGGGGGGGGCAGGGATGAATCATCTTGTTTCAGTATCAGATGGAAATAATTGTCGCTTAATTATACACCAAAAAAGTGCTCTGCTGAAACCTTAATTTCATGCCGAAGCTTCCCTCATCTTTCACTGTCTCTGGTATCATAGTGTGTGTGTGTAAATAAGTTATTAAACCTCATTTTCCTCCATGTTGGAGCTGGATCACAAAATGGAAGGCAAAGGGGTCACAAAACATGCTTGGCTTATCTAGAAGCCTTAAGTGCAGTGTTGTCTTTATCAGTTTATTGCTAGAGGACAGTAATTGTGTGAACTGCATTTGTGAAAAGCTTCACCAGACATGAAGAATGGAATAACAATGGTAAGAGGAAAATGGGAGAACAGGTTGTCCCTTCTCCCACTCCAGGGAAAATAAATGTGAGGGGAGGATACAACTTGTTTTTAAAACTTGAAGGAAAGAGCAAAATTTCAGCTGGGACTCTTTTTGCTAATAAAACATTATGATGTTATTGTTGCTGCTGTTGTTGCTGTCATTATGCCTGTAAGGCAAAAATGCCATCAAATGGTCTTAATATCGCTGGCACTGTTTATGAGGTGACCAAAAACCAGAGTAATTACGCTAAAAATATTCGTGCTATTCTTACTGAAGCATGTTGGGTTGGAGGTCAGTCAATGCCTGAGATGCTTCTTGACCACAGACCGCACTGTACCTGACAAACTCCCCTCTCTGGGGTCATCCCCTTGACTGACCCGGCCTTACCTCATGCAAATATGAATGTGTCCTTGATGCCTTCTAGTCGTGTGCTGCCTTTGACATGGGCTCTGATCAATCATTTCTCTCTCAGGTATGTGTACCTGGGGCTGACTTTGGTCTTGGGCATGGTGTCCATTTTCTTCAGTGTTGCTGTCCTTTGGGTTCTCCGGAAAAGGTCTTCTCCACAAGATGAGACCCTCTCAGCCAACGGGGAGAGAGGCGCCTGTGGGACAAAGAGCAGAAAAGATAATTTTGTTAATAGTCACCGGTTAATTCAGTCAACTTACTGGCCAGAAAAGGAGACCAGACTTTAGGAAGACTGAGATCTCCACCGTGATTTTACCTAGTGAGTGGTGTTCCAGGCAAAAATCCATCATCAGTGAAGCAGTATCTCAGTGTCCAACCTGAAAATGTTCAGCTTCTTGCAATTTTCGTTCTAAACCCCAAAAGCAAAGACCACCAATTTTTAGTATGTGAACAGTTCTAAAAACACTGCTCACCATTTTTTCTGCCTTATGAGGGGATTTCATATGGCTGGGGAGGTGCAGTTGTTCCCTCCCCAAGACACCGTTTTTGCGGTTGCCCCTCAACTCCCTCCCTCTTCGTGAAGCTGCAAGAGCCGCTGCTGCCCCTCGGTTTCCTCCTGGGTGTGAGGGGTGGTGGGGAGGCTGCCACGCAGCTCCCTCTGCCATGGGACCAGCCACGAGGAGCTGGGGCACCAAACCTGATCTGGCAATCCGGATGGTGGAGGGATCTCCGGCATGGAGCCCGTCCTTGCGAGCCGTGAGGCACGGGGCAGGAACAAGGTGGTTTGCTGGAAGGACAAATCAGCCACAGGCTCTGGACATCTCATGAATTCAGTCCATAACACTTAGGACATCAAATGCTGTGGTTAGGAATCCGTTTTCCAGAAGCTTTGTTATAGCACAACAGTAAGCAATAAATGTTGTCATTGCAGTCAAAGTGACCACAGGAGTATCATCCAAAGGAAAATGGAATGAAAATAGAGCTTTTTTAGATTTCCAGCAGTTTATTACTACTTGCTAGTACTCAGTGTACTAAATAATTCCATGCACTTTATGATGTAATAACAACATGGTAGAAAATTTATATTTTAAATATGATTTATATTTTAAAAAGCTATGACAAGACAGCTTGGGGAAAATAAAATTAATTAAAATTAATTAAAAGACCCGGTGACTTGGGGCTTTTCCTTTAAATTTTTTGTATTTTCTAGATGAAACTAAGACATTTTCGGTATTTGTCAATATTTTGTGATAATTATATTTGGTGTGGGGAGTGCAAAGGAGAGCTGTTTAATCTGAAAAAAAATCTCAAGAAAGCTTGCACTGGAAAAGATAGTGGCAGCACTACAGGGATATCCTTTAAAGGAACTAGAATTTTTGAGCACGTGATGAAAGCCAGGCATCATCCTTCACCATAATATTGGCAAAACAAACCCATATGACATCATTTGTGTCCCAGCAGTGACTGCAGGTACCCTGTGGGATCTCCTGTGGGGTGCGCAAGGAGGGACACGTGCACAAGAGTGGGGTTCACTGGGCTTTATCAATGATCAGTTGCATTAGGGAACCACTTAATCCACTCAATGCAGCACCAAGAATGATGGTGCTTAAGCACCAAATATCTGCAGAATGTACGGCTTTAAACCCATTACTGGGGAAAATGCATTTGCCAGAGGAAGAGCCAGTGTCACCCAGATTTTTCCCATGGGTGAATGTTTAGACAGTGGCCTGGAAAATGGGAGACCCAGTCTCCTGTCCCAGCTCTTTATCCTCCCAGGTGAGTGCCAGAGGCTATGGGCAATGGGGTGCTGGAGAGCTGTGGCTCTTCACTTGGCCTTGTATAAGCTGGATATTGATCTAAACAAATATAATTAAATTAATCTGAATGTTTATGAATGTGGGACTAAGTGAAACGTTGTGGTTGGAGTGAATCACAAGGATTGGCATTCCAGCCTCAGGTCTCATTCATATTATATCATCATAAAAACAGCAAAAAAATGTCAAACTGCACCAGCATCCAGGAGAAAGAGCAATACTTGGAGCTTCCCATAGAAATGAGATGTCAGATCCTATGAGAGAAAGGAGGAACCCAACTTAAGTACGCACTGAGATAAAAAAGGAAAGATATCTGCATTTCACTCAGTGCTTGATGTTGTATTGTGTCAAAGCAATGGGGATGATTCCTACTTTGTGAATCAGTCCTGGCGAGGACACTGATAGTCACCAATGCTGAAGCTGTCACAATGACAGCTCTGCACTAGCCCAGCAGCAACATGGCCAGGAAAATTCACTGATTTCACCTGGGATAGAGAAAATTTTTTCTTAGTAGCTGGTAGAACACTGTGGTTTGGATTTAGTATGAGAATGATGTCAATAACACGTTGATGTTTTAGTTGGTGCTGGGTCATATTTACCCCAAGTTAAGGATTTCCAGCTTCCCATACTCTGCCAGTGAGAAGCTGCACAAGAAGCTGGGAGAGAGCATGACCAGGACAGCTGACCCAAACTAGCCAAAGGGATATTCCCTACCCTGGAATGCCATTTCCAGTAAATAAACTGGGGGGAATTGGCCAGAAGAAACCAGTCATTGCTAAGGAACAGACTGGGCATCTGTCAGCAACCATATTGTTGTCATGGGTTTTGTTTCTCTCGTTTTTTTCTCCCTTTTCATTGCAATTATTATTATTCTGTTATTATTCTATTTTATTTTATTCTAATTATTAAACTGTGCTTAACCCATGGGGTTTACCTTTCTTTTTTTTCAATTCTCCTCCCCATCCCTCCGTGGGGGCAGGCTGAGCAAGCAGCTGCATGATATTTAGTTGTTGGATGGGATTAAACCACAACAGACAAATGAAGAAATTAAGAGAAATAAACATATCCTACTCTAGTTCAGAAAGAAACAGGGACAAAAACAATCAACTTCATGGATTATCACCTATGCTTATATATTAAGCCTGTACTTAGTGAAAAAATTTTTAAAACATGGGCTTTCCTTCCATACCTTCCACACATAGAAATACTGGAAAAGAATTTGTTTCAATAAGTCTTATTTTCATTATGTTTTGAAAATAATCACTCTTCTCCCAACCTTCACCAAAGATAAAACTTTAAGTTAGCAAGCAGATATAAGCCATTCTTACTTTGTACTATTTTCAAGTCTGCTACTTTAATTTAGTACTTTAAGTAGTAGCATGGATGCATGGATGAATGTCTGACTAAACATACATATTCTGGATTTGATATAATACTTGAAGAAATGATCTCAGCACTAGGGCATTTGGATCTGTCAGCATCTTCCTACCAGAATTCTTCATCTTAAGTTATATCTGCAACAGGTGCTGTCTCACAAAGGTCAACAAATCTGGATCTTCTCTTTTCTTTTAGAGCTAGAGATATTAAACCACAACCAAGAGACTGCAAAGAAGCAAATGCCTTTCATTTTCAAAGGTGAGATGGTTAAAAGGGTTGGCTGAGGTGATTTCCCAACCTTCGATATCAGCCTTTGAGGCCAGAGTGGGAGTCACACCCTTGTTAAGAAGTACCCCCAGCCTGTGTGCCATGTGAAAATGGGGTATTACAGCAAGGTCCCCAGCTGTCACACGCAGGACAAGGCCAGGGTCACCAGGCTGTGCCACAAAAGGGGGCCAGGCCTGGAGCACGTGAGCCAAAGGTGTATTTCCTCTTCTGCCTCCCAGCAAAAAATGCAACCCTCAAAATGACATCATATGTCTTAGTTTTTGATCTTTTTCGATCATGTCAGGAGGGAATCATCAAGAACTTGTAACACATAAAGGAGGTATAAAGGTGAGGTCAGAAGACTGTGGGAACAGTGCATTTTAGCTATACCTCATGCATTCCCAGCATCTCAGGGAATTACCAAAAAACAGAGAGCAAAGGGTGGGGAATGTCAAAGAGAATAAACAGGCTGAATAATTATAGATTTCCTCCTTCAAGTGCTCAAAATAATGAATGAAACCACTATTGTCATATTTTGAAATAACAGCACTCTTGGTATAATTTCAGAGAAAACACCGACTGCACCACTTTGGCTGGTTTGACTGTAGATGACACAACATGCAGCTTAATTCTAGATAGTATTAGAAGAAAAACAAGTTACTAAAGCTTACTTCCAGAACCTTTGAAGTGCATAGAGTTGCAAGTAGCAACACAGGTCACAGGGGTATTTTAAAAGTATTGACAAATAGATAAACTTTATTAATTATTAATAATCTAGCCTAAAGGCTGTTGCCTGGAGGGATCATAGGTCTGACCCAGGCTGGTTGTATTTTTTTGTGCCCTGAAGAAACACTAAGCCAGTGCTGCATGAGGCAGTTTTTCATCCAGTGCTAATCAACCTCTAGAAGACAAAATGTCCGTAATTGCTGTAAAAACGAAGAGAGCACTTTAAATGTGGGGCCCTTTAATGGTGATTTGAAGTGCTCATTAAAAGGACCTCACTTAAGCAACATGTGGTTAATATCAGGAGGTTGGTTAACCAGCAGCTCATCCCAGATTAATACAGTTCATTGAATTTTGAAGAGAGTAAATAAGGAAAGGATTTAGTGGAGAGCACGTGGAGCACATTCTCACAGCTGGATGGTGACCAGGCCAGGAAGCTCTCTCTCATGGCTGTTGAGCACGGTAGGTTTGAGAGGTTGTTGTACACAGTGGTATCCAGAACGCTCTTGTTGGTCCTGTGATGCTGGCACTTCTGAAACAAGATGCAGAAAAACATGGGCTTGTTTAGAAAAAATACCCTGTGGGAGTGTTATACAGTCAGCAAAAACCTGTTTATTTAACTGCAGACAGACTGTTTTCCAGTGTCTGGAAATCAAATAGGATAAAACTGTATTAGAAACAAGATACTTTGGTTTTTTTTTTTTCCACTAGAACAACGGTCTTTAGGATGTTTCTGATCTCTGATAGATTTTTCTGTCATGTAGTCTGTAAATCAAGACTCACCCATCCTTGTAAAAGATCTGTTCTAGTGTAACAAGACAGATGAACAGTTTATTGAAGTGGTGTTGTATATAATGCCAGGTATGAGCATTACATGAGCCATTTTAATTTTTTCAGCCCTGTTATCCCAGTTAGTATCCCAGACCATGCAAAGATGATGGGAGGCTTGCCCTGCGATTTCACCTGAAGTCTGCATGGTTTTTCTTTCTGTTATTTTGTGATGCAGCACACATTTGAATTGGTTCTTACAAAGTTCTAGGCACCCTCACCTGCCAGCGACTTACACTTCGATTCTGAATCTACAATAATAACTCCAATCCAAAGTGCTGATTAAGGCTGAATGCAAAGAGAAGCTGTACAACCAGCATTAACATCTATTCTTTGTATTTTAAGTATAAATTAAAAATAAGAAATATCATTAAAATAGCATGTCATGGCCTACTTTTCCTCAGGTAGATGAATGATGCAAATCAGTGACAAAATGATCAAGTTCTTATGAGAGACAAATGCTCCACTGAGCAGTGGAAGGATAAATTCCCAGACTCTGGGTAAGATGGAGACAGCAGATCAGCCTCTCAGCATGCTTTTCCCTCTTGTTAGTTCTACTACAGCAACAAACTGAAACTAGACACACTGCCACAGGAGCCTTTTCCATTATGGCAAAAGGTTTTTTTGCCCTTTCAATTTTCCTGTAGTAGCTTAATATTTGCTTAGCTGTACACATTCCCTTTAATTAGTTTGTTAGCAAAGAGTTAAATTTTAAAATACATTGATTTTCTGTATCTAGGGATTAGTGTGCTGAAATAAGAAGGGCTCGAATCAAAGCTGCCTAAGTGCATTTGGTCTCTGCCTGGCCAGGGGCTCCCTGCTGCTGCTGCCTCTGCTCTGAAAATCGTGCCTTGGCAGCCACTTCTGGTGGGGTCTGCTGCCACCCTCTGCCTGGAGGAGTCTGCAACCAGCTCCTGTGCTGAAGGTGACTTATTGTGGCTTTTGTAAGGATTGGTTTTAACCTCAGCGGGAATCAGAAATTATTGATGTACCAATGTTCATATTAAGGGGATTTTTGCTGTCATAATCCATTCTTTTTCCTGTGACTGTAAGACATACGGAAGGGACTCTCCAATAGAAAAAGTGATATGTCTTTTTTTTTCAGGTGTGAGACCATGGTCTTTGATTTGACTTCACTAGTTTCCCATTCTGGTAGTTTTAATCAACAGTTCTTGATTCAGTAAGTCAGCTTTGTATGTGAATGCTTCCACAGGCAGCTTGGACAGCAGCAGTTTGGTGACAGAAAAATTCTTCTCAGCCATACTTGAAAGCAAAATAGAAAAGATATTTCAATTCCTGGAAAGTTATACATTAATGGTGTATACGGGACTAGGAAAAAAATAAAGAGAAACTGATGTGTATTCATTTATTAGAATGATGAAACCAAATAAATACTGTTTCCTTTATATGAAAAAAAGTAGCATCTTTTTCTACAGGTCCTACTATTTCCAAATAACAATAGATTTAGCTCCATCCCTTTCCAGATGTTTAGGATTAAAAGGCAAAAACACCCCTTGGGTAGGTCTGCTAACACATCTGAAGACAATCTGAAAATGAAACCTTGGGAATGCAAAGCTCCACCAGAAAACTTTGTGAAGCAACAGGGAATACCTAACTTGACATGGCCAGAGCATAACGGTGGAGCTTTGACACAGCTTTGAAGAGGATGAGGGCACAGGTGTTTGTGTGTCCGTGCCCTTGGTGGAACACCAGCAACCACACAGATTGGCAGGACTATGGCATGGCAGCCTGCAATAAAGAGCAGTGAACAGGGGCCAAGATGCCTGTCTTGTGACTAGAAAATGTCAATCATGGTATAAGAAACCTGCTGGAAGAGCGTGGTTGATGCTTTAGGCCATGACAGGACATCAAGGATCACTAACTCGGAAAAAAAGAGGCCCACATCTGTTATAGGACCATGAATTTCAATCTCCTGTGTGTACTTAGTGCTAAGTAACACTCTGGCTCCGAGGAATAACTCTTTCATCTTTCAGAGAAATTGCAGTGGTGGCAGTGTTGGTTGTTTTGGGCTTTTTAATTCAGACAAATATAATGGATGCAATCATAATGTAACACCATGGCTTTTCTCTCCAATGATGAATGAAGTCCTCCTTGGTCACATTATTGATCACTTAGTCATGGAAAACTAAAAATTGTTCTGCACAAAATGTTACAACCAAAATGAATCAATAAAAGAGCAGCAGAGGCTTATGGAAGATTATAGAGCAAGTTACCCTTGAAGACTCTTTCATCTTTCAGAGAAATTGCAGTTGAAACAGCCAGCATGGATTTATCAGGGCAAATCAAGGTCTGACTAAGCTGGTTGACTTCTATGATGAAATGACTGGTGATGTGATGAAAGTGGTAGCAGGGAAGGGGGCAGGAACTACCAGGAATGGAATATTTCAGTGTAACAGCCAGGCAGACAGCATTCATAGCTTGCCGGTCTTAAAAATAACTTATCTTTTATAAGTACAATTACTCTCAGGAATCAAGCGGAATGCACAGCAGGGGCACAATCAAATGAAATGTTTCCCAGGAAGCCTGTTCTGGTTTCCTTGAGCTAGGGCTGTAAGTAGATAAAGGCCTGCTCCAAAGTACACATAGCCCCAATATGCTTTCATATTTCACCTGCCCGTGCTGTTAATAGCATTAAACTATAAACCTGAACAGTCTTCTGAGCATGAATGGTTCTTGAACACCCCGTGTGTTCCATATATCCAAGGCATTATATTTTCTCTTCCTGCAAGTCCTCGGCTGGTTCTAGCAGTTCTGAACTGAATGGACTTTAGCAATAGACTATGAAAATAAAACTTCATACCAAAATGCATTGGAAAAAGGAATATTTCTAAAGTTGGGACACCAACACCAGGAAGGTGTGAACCATTATAATCTAGACAAGTTCAGGAAAAAAAGAAGATGCTTCACAGGAATGTACAAAAGGAACACACTTGCACATTTTCTTCCTAATTAACTTTTGACCGCTGTGGATAAACATGGATTTTAGGACCTTCAACAGAGGGCAGAACTGGGAGGAGACAAGATTAAAACATTGGTTTGTGTTGAAAGTTAATGATTCTTCTACCAAATACCAGCAGAGCTTTGCTTAAGGAGAGAATACTCTGACTTTTGATCATTTGTGTGGTGGTATAACTGCTGTTGTTGTGGATGCAGAACCTAGGTAGGAACCTCTAATATTCTTTTTGTTCGTCTTAAATTTAAAATGTTGCCATTAGTGTTTGCAGCTAATGAACACGACATGTGTAGTCCCAGTTGCATTTGCTGTAACCAGCACCACCAGTAACATTCCTGGTGAAGGTGCCAGTGCTTTCAGTCTGGCATCATGCATTGCATGTGTGTCTCTGAACTGGAGGCGTTGTGTGTCTTGAACAACGCAAACAGCACTGAGGATATTCATTTTTCATACCGTGTTAACTTAAAAGGTCTTGCTCTGATTATATTTTAAAATCAGTAAGACAATTGGATTAGCACTGCAGTCAATGTAAATCATTACAGTTCCATAAAGTACTGGAGGAAGTGTGGCTCTTGGTTTGTGATTTGCTCTTCTACTGGGTGATGTCACAGTCTGTGAGAGTGCAACTGCAGTGACAAGCAGCCCAAAGACTTAGAGTGTCTTTGCTGGATTCTTAAAAGTCCTTGTCATCATTATATTTTTGTATTAATCATATATTATTATATATTTATATTATTTTTATTTTTATTTTTATTTTCTTTTTATATGATCACTATTTTTTTCTTTTATAAGAATCTACAAAACCTATAGCAAAGTGTTTTCTTGACCTTTGTAAACTAATTACCTGTTGTTCATGCTAAGGTTTTTTGATTGATGTTCTTATTCATTATAATTTGCATCTAATTAGCGGGTGTAAAACAAAGCTGAATTTTTTATATACATATCCATTAAGGAATAGATCTACCGAACAGGCCCAGAGTTAGGCCATGGCCCCTGTAAGATCATGAAGCACTGAAAAATCTGTACCTGTCCTTTGCAAGGCTGGCTGTGTTCGCTCTGCGATTGAATTGCAAGGTGCTGCAGGATTCCCCATGGTGCTGTGGAAGCTGTCAGCTCCCACCAACACAAATGATCCACACTGATTATCAGTTAAGACCCTTGATCTTCCCCTCACCAAAAGTGGTTCTCAGAAGAGACTGAACTGAGCATAAAATCAAGTGAATTTGTCAAATGTTCCAAAAAGTGAACTGAGTGTTAAATATCGTCTCTCTGTATGGCTTAGAATTTTTTGGTGGATCTTTTTTTCCTTTTTGCTTGTTTTTTGAGGTTTGTTTTCTGCCCCTAGGAAGAAAGGTTAATTTTTGTTTAGGTTGAATCTAAAATAGCAACTTCATCAATACTTGAAATTATCAGGCTCAGTAGCTACTGTATATTGACATCAATTGTGAATTGACCTTTTATCTTTTTTTCTAATCCATTTGTGGCCTGGAATTTCCCCAGCCCTCATCTCTTCCATCTCCAGCTGATGGATGCAGGTCAGGGTCAGCTGAGGGTGGGAGGAGATATTGCCAGCAGATTTGAAGTCATGTTGTACCTTTAAATTCTCAAAAAAAAAGCCTCTTCTCCAATCCTGTGACCTGCAATGATATTCTCCCCCAGCATATTATTGTAGTCATCAATGTATCATAATTACAAGGGCAAGTTTGTATCTTCAGATTACACAGAGAAAGAGGAATTCCAGAGGACCAGACGCTCAAAAGTATTTGTGTGCTAACTTATCCTGAGCATCAGGAATTTTCTTTTGTAACATTTTTGTTGGTAGCTGTGCAGTCTTGGGGAAATTCTTTCTCTACTTCTTGTTCCTATCTGTCTGAGTAACCAAGGGGGAGGAGAAGGTTTTTTTGGGGTTTGTTTTTTGGGGGGGGGTTTGGGTGTTTTTGGTTGGTTGGTTGGTTGGTTTGTTTTTTTGTTTTTTTTTTGTTTGGTTTTGTTTTGGTCCTGATGTGCTGACCCAGACTCATAGCCACAAAAAAGTTTGGGAGGTAGATATTAGCAGTGGGAAAGCAGATGGACTTTTTCCAGCACCGGAAAAGTTCATCCAAATTTTTTTCAGCTGCATTCAAGCATGTAAAACCTCTCTTTGTGTGATTTGTTTCCCCTCTCTCTCTTCTTCACCCTTTTCTCAAATGAGGAGAGTATTGTGAGAGGTGAAACAAATGAGATCATGTGAACTGTGATTTTTGAGTTCTGATTGAGGGCAGTAGTTTCAATACTCTAATGGAACATGCAATACTCCTATCTGCAGATCTGAAGATGGCTTCTTTCAAGTGACCCGTTTTTTTCCGAGGGGCTCTGAAGTGGTTTCTGGATCGTCCTTGAGCAATCTGTTCTGTTTGTAGTGGGAGTTGCACAAAAAGGCAAGTGTTTTCATTCTTTAAATAAACTTTGCAAACAGATATGTAGACTTCCTTTATTTTTCCCTGAAGTATCTGTTTTAGTTGTTTATCCAACTCAGATACAGAATTTTTTTAAGTTGAGGAAAAAGAAAAGAAGTATTGGACTATTCACTGCAATAAATCAAAATACAACTTAGTAACAGAACAAGGCTTTCAACAGTAAAAAATATATGAGTTATCAAAGGATATATCATTGTCTATGGCTACAGGATGTTCCTGAGGGAACTGGAGTAGTTCTGCTGAACTGTTGAATTGCAGATGATTTCATGCATCAGGGCATATTAGACAGCACTCCGCAAACAGAAGGGGATCAGGGATACCCTACATATCATTGCAAGAAAGAAAAACCACGTAATATCCTCACAGGAGGTCAGTTAGCTGAGATAATAAGTTCTTTTGTCACTGAGAATTGTTTCCAACAGGCCAGTGTAAAGGAATAAACTAGATGGCACAGTGTTGCTACAGATTTTACCAAATTGATGACTGAATTCTAAGCCACATGGCCTGCAAGTTTAGGGCTTCCTACAACTCCCTGTGCTTCTGCACTGATGCTTTGCTGATTCTTTTAGTTTATTTTTGGACTGAGATTTTGTCGCTTACTCCTCTGTCAAAATTGTCTTTTTAGCATTAAAAGACAGGACAAGACAAAAAGGAGGGTGCTTATGCCACTTTAAAAAAAAAAAAAAGAGGTCAAAACTAGATACTTCAGAATTTAAACAAATATGCACTTTGAAATATGCAAGTCATTGAGCCAAATCATTTCCAATGGAAAGGCTCAGTTTCAACATCTCAGCATTTTCCTGTGATCAGTTGCACCAGATTCACCAGAAAGGTCCTTAAGCAACTCTATTTTGGCACATGTTCTTTTGTATTTATTACTGTTTTCTCTTGAGTTCAGGTCACTCAGTAAAGAAATCAGCCATGACTGTGGAAACCAAAGCCAGCAAAGTCAATGACTCAAATAAGGAAGCAGATCCTGACCAGTTTTTGGGTGATGAAGGAAGCAAAAATCCACCAGCCAAAAAGTCTTCCTCTTGCACTGGATTGAAGGTTTGGTGCCTTAGCAATATCACCATGAATTACCATTGTTACTTGTTAATAAATGTTGTTCAAGATGTGACATGCCAAATTCCTTCATTCCTGTTTTCCCCTATCTTTTGTGGAACTGGATACACACTAGAGGTACAAGGGATAGTCAGATCTTATCGTTTTTCTAAAGGAAATAACAATTTATGATCATGACCATATTTACTCATGAGTTACTTGTAGGTGGATCTTCTTCTTGGTCATTAGAGAGAGGCAGCAGAATAAAGTCAAATGGAAAGATTTGAACCAGCCTCAAGTAGGTGCCTACAATGTTCTTGTCTGGAGGTTGCTGTCACCACCCATTCTTGTAGGGTCAGAATAAGGTGAGGTGAACCGTATTTCACCAAACGTTTTGGGGTTGACCTGGGGATTGAATTTTAAAGCCCAATCTACCCCAGTGATTTTTGTTGTGTTTTCATGCTTATCAGCAATTTGTGATTTCAGCCACAGCCTCTGAGAGCTCCGCTGGCCTAAGGCACAAAGGGTGATTCTCAGACTTTTTGCTGGTCAAGCTCAGGAAATATAGAATGTCAGGACAAACCTCAGACTTGGGAGATTTTTCTCTTCAATCCTGATAAAAAGAGAGTAAATATACCAATTTTCAAGGTTATACTTCCCAGATTGCCTTCATTTCTTACAGTAGATAGTATTGCGATGTCTAAACCTGTATTTACATTGTTTATTTACCCAAGTTTCTGTTGTATTGGAACCCTTGCCCAGTGAGCAATAAGTCTATTTGGTTTTTAGACTGTGTGGAAATAGTTGCATAATATTTGAACAAACTAACTTAAATCTTTATTTGCAAAAGCCACAATGTGTTGGGGGAAGTAACAATCAAACTACAAAGAGTATTAAGCTTTTCTTTGTGAGGTATATGGTGTACAGGCAGCATTTCAAAGTATATCATCTGAGACAGAGACAAACTCAATCCGTCTGTACTACATTCCACATGCTGACATATCACAAAAACTTGCATAAAGCCCTTATTTTGATGCCACATGATTGAGCTAGAATCAGTTATGAATTGGCCTAAAATAAGAGACGTGTGACCCAAGCAAAAAGTAATCTGGGTTAAGACTAACTTTGCCACTCCAATTTGAGTAACAAATATGTGTCATGACGGTGATTGTTCCACAGAGTTTTTAAATATATTTGATCCCTCTCTGACCAGTTTCCCTGCCTTTATCTCCTATTTTCTGTCTGAATCTTTCCCCAGGCATTTCTGGCTGCTCTGTCATTCAGCTACTTCAGTAAAGCCTTGTCTGGTACAATTATGAAAAGCTCCATCACTCAGATTGAGCGAAGGTTTGACCTGACGTCATCTACTGCAGGTTTTATTGATGGCAGCTTTGAGATGGGTAATTGATTCCTAACATGCAGAATTCCCTAACATGCAGAAAACCGCTCAGAGAAACATGAAACAGCATCCAGCACTAATTCTGGTTCATTACCTTGCAGGTAACTTGCTGGTGATTGCATTTGTAAGCTACTTTGGAGCTAAGCTTCATAGGCCCAAAGTAATAGCTGTGGGATGCTTTACTATGGCTTTGGGATGTTTTTTATCAGCAATGCCTCATTTCTTCATGGGATAGTAAGTACTAATCATGGTTAATTTGGGTAACCTACCTTTGGAATTGCATTCTGCCTTCTGGTTTTTAAAGGAAACTTGGTGTATGTTAAGCTTTAGATTTCCAAAGGTCTGTAGAACCTCACCTCCATGTGCGATGACCACACGTGACACACGCATGACTGCTGTGATGGTGAATGTTCATTAAAAAATACAGCTCCTCTGAAATGAAAGCTCAACTCAAAAAAATGGGAAATCCGCATTGCTTTAGTTTCCACTCAGGCTTGTTCAGAAAGGAGACAAAGAAGGAAATTATGCTAGAGCCTGCAGATGGATCAGTGCTAGTAGGGCTCATACCAGGTTTTTCCTGCTCTAAATGCACATGGCTGGTTAAACTTTTTTTCTGTATCTGATTAATTTTTATTCATCTTCTCCAGGCTCAGGGAACTACTGCATGGTGCTTATATGCCATAATATTTCCAAACATAGCTTGGGCACAGAGATAGCAAATAAGTGTAAGACATATTCCTGTTGATTTCTTAAATATACTAGCATAATTTTAGGTATACTGCTGCAAAAAGAAAACTGAGGAATGCCTTCTTTCATGTTAGTGGATCTTGCACTAGTACCGGACTTCTTATCAGTTTTCCACACTTTAAGACAGACTACGTACTTTTCTGCACTGGGCAATTCATGAACCTGGGACTGAACATTTGCAAGAGAACTGTTCTGCACTGTCTCTCCGGATGACTGTTTGTTTGGTTTTTTTTCAACCTGAAAAATAAGCCTGCCAGGTCTAACAGAGCCAGGGCAGTTCCTTGAAGCAGAATGTGTGCTTTACCATGTTCTTCTGCTAAAGCTAATTGTACCTTGCCCCTCAGCAGCCCTTGTTTCTGGGAAAGGGATCATGTTAAAGCAGCTGAACAGACCAAAAGCATATCAAAGATGGAAAGGGGACCTTTGCTCAAACTCAAGACATTCTTGTTTTTCTCCTTGGCTGTGGGGTCAATATAGGGAGCTCACTTGGACCTGACCCTAAATTTAGAAACCAAAAATTCAATCCTATCTGAAATATTTTCACAAGCCCTTTTGAATTTTCCAGCTTAAAATGCTATGCCTTCCGGACAGAGAAAACAAGTTTTACTTGTTCTTCATTTTAATATTTTGGTTTTCTAAAATGTTCTTCTTCTTTTCTAAAATGTTCTCCTTCAGTAGCACTTTGAATTGATATTCAATCAAAGATACTTTTCTCTTTAGGGAAGCAGCAGCCAAGTGGTTCCAGCCCTACCACACTGGTGTTTCCCTAGTGAGCACTGCTTCTAAACCTACTGTTGTGTGTTTTCAGCTACAAGTATGAGACAACATCACACACAGCTTCTTCAGCCAACCTTACTTCCAGCATAAATCCCTGTTCCCCACATCAAGATGCGAATGACACCGCCCTGGAAGTCTCACGATCAGGTAAGGAGCTGTAAGTGAAAGTGCAAATACAGGAGCTCGCTTCATCCTTGGTTGCAAGGATGCAGTTACCCAGGACCTGGAGTTAGGGAGTGGAAGAAATAGTGTGACAGGACATGCCACTGGGCAGAGTTTAACAGAAATAAATGGAGATTCCTATTATCCTCCACACAATGTGGAATACAGCTGTTTTACGAGTTGCTTGTACGGGATACAGGTAGAGAATGAGCCAAACTCTATGCCAGAAACCATCTCAAATTCTCACTTTAAAGAAACATGTTATACGCCAGCATTTATATATTTTTATTTATTTATATGTAATATAAATAAGTTATCTTTTTACTGAGCATTTTTTCTGATGGGTGATACTTATCTGTATTTTTAGAAATCAAATGCAGTGGATGTGTTGTTAAAAGATCATGAAAAGTTATAATGGGGTTGACAGCCTTTTGTTTATCTTCTGTAAGGAAAATGTTCTTAATACCCTAAATTCCAAGCTATAATCATTTTATGTGCTGAATTTCTGATGATTTGTCACTGTTTCCCATTCAACTATTTTATTACAATGGCAAACTCTCATCTGCAGGCTGTGAGAAGGAACCATCATCATATATGTGGATATATATCCTATTGGGAAACATGTTACGTGGGATTGGTGAGACACCAATAACACCACTGGGCATCTCTTATCTCGATGATTTTGCTAAAGAAGAGAATGTTCCTGTGTACGTAGGTAATCTCAACACAAAGTAACTGAGAGATTCGTAGCATAAGATGTCGATCACCCACTGCAGAAGACAACGTTCAGCCATTAAAGGGTACTAGCATCTGCTTCATTGTATTTTCAGCATGTTTGCACACAATAGCCATGATGGGCCCAATGTTCGGTTTCCTGTTGGGATCTCTATGTGCAAAACTGTACGTGGATATTGGATTTGTGGATTCAGGTAAGAAAACCAGAGGAAAAGAGACAGTAAGCTAATACCTGTTCATAAGAGGTTCCTAGAAACAGTTGCATATAGGTTTATTATGTAAATTATATTAATATTTTTAATATTTGAATTATATTGATTTAATTATTTTTATTGTATACTTTATTTCAGTTTTACTAAATGACTGAAAGGTTTTAGAGTAAAGGCAGAATTAGACTGGGAGCATATTTTAGAGCTGTGTTTTAAGATAAAAGGATTGCAATGCACATTTAACTCTAAGAATTAGTTCCAAGAACTCTTACAGACCCAAAATGTTTTACTAAACTGGAGTCTTAGCAAAAAGTTCTGCTAGCACAGCAGCTTTACAGTTTGTGGGAATTATCCACCCTTTCCACTGAGTATTTTACATTATTTAGTTTTGCACAGTTCACATCGCTTTTGCCACTTTTTGCCAGCCCTTGCCTCTTCACATGAAATGAAAACACATGTATTCACATCTGCCCAATGCCAGAGCAGACAGAGAAATCCCTGTAAGTGGTGGCTGTGGTCCTTCATCCTGCTCACTTTCAGTGATCTTGTTTTTCTAGCAGGACAGAGAAGTTTCCAGGCCTTCAGAATCCTGTAGTTAGATAGGTGAACTATTTTCTCTTTGCCCTTTGTTAAGCCAATGTTTGATTTTATTTAAGAGTAAAGACAGTGAGCCAATTCCAATCACACAGTAGAAAGTCTTATCATCTTTGTCCCCCACCAAACATGCCAGAATTAACCATCGTGAAAATACAACTAGCTACTCTCATCTTCCTTGGAATACATTAAAGCCATGGCTAATTTCACTGACACCACAGAGAATGTTCAATCGCTTAAAGCAACCTACACAATCCAGGAGAGCAGAGGATGGTCTCAGAAGGAAGGTATCAGCCCTAAAGCACCCCATGCTTGAATCCTGTCTGCCACCCCTTTTGGTTTTCCATGTGTTGGGTGAGGACCTTTGTGTTGCCATGTTTGCCACAAAACGTCACTCGGTGAAAAGTGTAGAATAGCAGATGAAACAACACTGGACAGACAGGAATGGCTTCAAAACAAAAGAGAGTAGGTTCAGATTAGATGTTAGGAAGAAATTCTTCCCTGTGCAGATGGTAAGGCACAGTTATCCAGGGAAGCTGTGTACGCCCCATCCCTGGAAATGTTCCAGGCCAGGTTGGAATGGGCTTTGAGCAACCTGGGATAGTGGACGATGTCCCTGCCATCTTTTGGAACAAGGTGATCTTTAGGGTCCCTTCCAACCCAAAATAACCTATGATTTTATAACACCATTCAGGGTATGATTCCTGATGCCTTCACTGCATGGGTGGTCCCTCATTAGATGATCATTGTTGGAAGTCACTATAAAATGTAGCTGTCATAGCAGACAACGGTTGGGAAGGTTCAGCTTCTTCATTGGGGTAACTTGTACCTGTTTCCCTCATTTCTAGGGAGCATCAGCATCACCCCACAGGATTCCCGCTGGGTGGGTGCATGGTGGCTTGGCTTTTTAATAGGTGGAGCAGCCAGTTTCCTATCTGCTATTCCATTTTGCTTCCTGCCAAAGAGTCTGAAAAAGCCAGATGAAACCAATAAGGACAAAACTTCACGTGGTCTCTTGGAAAACATGGGTGCCGTGAAGAACAAACTTTCTCCTGAGAAAACTAAGCCAAGGAAGTGGTCAGAAATGCTGAAAGGCAAGTGTCTCCCATTTGTAAAAATGTGAAAACAGTAGGAACAACATACTGAGGGATTGTAACGGTTCTGCAAAATATTTTGCTTCTGCTGTACTTCCATCTAAACCTGGAAGCTATCCCCAGGAAAGGAAAGGTCCGCCAAAAATTATTAGAAGTGGAAGAGCTTGTTCAGGACTGAGGTTCTGCATGCATCACCTGCAATAATCACCACCTGAGTGGCACCTTCCACTAAAATTTTGTGCTGGAAGGAATTTGAACAGTGGAAAAGTGTTTCTGTATCTGAACCTAAAGAAAATATTTGAAGGCTCCTTTTGCAATATGGAAATTAATCATCTGAGAGAGCTCATGGAGGCTCTGATGAAAATACATAAGGCTTGAATAGCTCTGGCTGTGCAGTCCTTAGGCAAAAAAAAAAGCTGTGGAAAGTTGATGGAAAGAGGTGACTTTGCTTCGGTTGTAAAATTTTTTGTTCAGATCCCAGTGGAAGACACTGGGCATCTCCACCGAGGCAGCTCTCACTTAGCCTTTAGCCTGTGATAATATTCATGTAAGCTGAACAAAGTCTGTGCTGTGTGGAGCCCTTTAGTCTTCATGTGCATATCTCAGTACAGCACCAGACCTTAACCCAAACTCCTGTCTTTTCTTAGGATTCTCTTCCTGTATCTCAGCCTCTGGTGTTTTTCAAGAGCCTGATTTTGCTTTCAGATACTGTCATGCGAATGAAGAGCAGCACAACTTGCACTTGGACAGCTGAGAGCAGGACCTTGCCTTAAATTTTGCAGGTTACTCACCAGTAATTATGCCATGCATCTTCCAGTGCCAACTCATATGTCCCTTTCTTTCAGATTTCTTTACCTCCCTGAAAAAAGTATTGGGTAATCGAATGTACTTTACGTTTTTGTGTTGCTCACTGTTGCAGTTCAGTGGTTTTATTGGTTTCTTGACTTACAAACCAAAGTACATGGAACAGCAGTATGGCCAATCTACATCCAAATCCAACTTTCTAATAGGTGAGTTTCGCCATGCAAGGACTGCTTGTGCTGTAAGCAGTGCATAGGGATAAGTTCTGGTGTGCTCTATCTGGGGCTGAATTCCTTACAGAACAGGTTGAGGTATATGGCAGTTTCACCTGAACCTGAATTATAAGAAATACAGGGTTTGTGCCCATGGAACCATAAGAAATTTTTACATTACATTACACTACATTACATTGCATTTATATTATATTTATAGCAAGGGCACCCTAAACATGCAATGAGTGTGGTGTGGAAGTTTTAGTTGCTGAAGCATCTGACAAGTTCCTTGCAATGCAAGTGGGTTAGGCACTTCAAAAACAGCATATGCAACCCACAAACCTCCCTAAAGTCATCACAGCAGACCATAAAGCTTCCAGGGACAACAACCTAAGGACAGACTTTGGCTCTTAAGACCATTGTGATTCTTTAATTTTAACATTCCCCTTCTATAATCTCTTTCAGGCGTGACATCCTTACCTCCTGTAGGTCTTGGAATGTTCCTAGGAGGGCTGATAATGAAAAAGTACAAAATGGGCATCATAGCAGCGACTAAGTTTTCACTTGCCATGTCATTTTTGTCCTATGTCATCAGTCTTTTGCACCTTTTTGTTGGCTGTGATAACTATATGGTGGCAGGAATGACTGTGTCATATGAAGGGTGAGTATAATATAAAAAAAGATTGTGTTTTGAGATTGTGTCCATAGTTTTCAAAAATATGTACTGTGATATCAAAGCTAAAAGAGGAGCATGCTTTTTGCAATGCTTAAGAGAAAGTGAACACTACCACAAGTCATGGGGATAGTTTTGTTGTTCAGGAGAGTGTCAGCCTGACAAAGCCCAATCCTGGTTAAAGATTAATTAGAAATTGCATCATTAGCAATGTAGGTTGTTTGGTTGGGGGAGGGTGGAGGTATTGCTGTGCAATGTTTCCACTAAAGAATGTAAATAGTGGACCAGGGAATACACTTAGGAAGCACTGAGATGAAAAAGATGGCAAGCACATGAGCTTAATTTACCCAGAAAGGAGAAGATGAGGAAAGACATCCCTTTTTGCTCAGTACTCAAAGGATGTCTGAAAACAAAAGAGCATTCTTCATATCCTCTTGGAAACATTAAGCTAAGCTTTAACAGAGGAGTATTCTTTACAGAGACCAGGAGATCTGGTTTCTGTCACTGGTGCATTTTTACCAACAGCTAAAATACACTTGATAAGGCTGTGACAGCTGTTGCAGCTCTAAATTCAATTAGGGGGGAGCCTAACTGACCTCTCCCTCCTTTCTGTCTACACCTGCAGTACAATCAGTCACAATGTTTTCATTTGTTTTAAAACTCTCTATAATCTGGAAATCACTTTAATATCAATGCAAGTAGGATGGAATCTCAAACAGACCAATAGAGAGGTAGAAACTCAGCTGTGAAAACATGTCCTGGGCATATGAGGTGGGTTTCAGGACAGCAACACTGTCACACAGAAGGGACTTCACTGACTTCAGCACTGAATTAAAAATTATTTACACTTGTCTGAACTTAACTTCCAAGCAACCCCATTCCATACCACGAAAAAAATTCCTTGTTTTCTGAGTGCAACTCTCACTGCAAATGTGCCTCCAACGTGTGGGATCCCGTGTGTGGAGCCAACGGAATCACCTATGTTTCAGCATGTCTAGCTGGGTGTGAGACTTCCGTGGGACATGGAAAGAACACAGTAAGACCCTGCTCTGGTTTCCAAGGTTTTCTACCAGCTTATTTTCCATGTAACATCAGGGATTTAGTAGGATAATGTCTTTCAGGAAAACCAAAGTTACTGGGGACCAGTCAGTGAGGTATTTTTGATTTCTGGCTACAAATAGCACAGAAAAGAGAGATTTCTCTAAGTTATTGCACATTGAGCAAAAATCCCTAGCTCCTTGGCTTAGATATTAACTTTCATCTTCTGTAGGTTGAGCACAAGAGGGGGAAACACAGAAATCAAATTGGTCGCATGTTGCCTGAAGGTTGTCCATGGTTTGCCTTTCATAAACTTAATTTTGTGTTCCCTGATGTTTCACCCAACTGCTGAAGCACACTAAGATAGAGTAGTACATTCCCTGATACTGACCATTAATGTTTAAGTAGAAAAATGGTTAAGGAAAGGCATCTTGTTTCCATGTGAGACTCTGGCTTGTTTTTCTGAATGACTGATTTTTGCTTGGCACAGAGGGCTGGGTATAATGCCCAGAGTCCCAGAGACAAAGCTCCAGTCCATGGATCCAAACCTTCATTGGGCTGTGCTATTTGCATGTTTCCTGATGCCAGGTGATCAGTCCAGAAGAGACATGATCTGGAACTGTCTCTTGTACTCTTTTTTTTTTCTCCAACAGAATCCCCATTTCATGTGCAGTGTCCAACCAAACCTGGTTTGTGTCTTCCAGGTCTTCCATAACTGCAGATGTCTTGAAATCAACAGTTCATGGACAGGAAACAACTCTGCCACTTTGGGACAATGTCCAAAAAGTGAAGATTGTTCGATGAACTTCATTTATTACACAATAATACAAGTCATAGGTGGCTTTTGTTACTCATTGGGAGCCACTCCTGCATACATGATTATGTATAGGTGAGTACAGCTGGCTGTGTACCAAAGGTGGAGGCTTTCCAGTGAGGCTTTCAAAGTCAGGTTTGTTTCTTTACCTCAAGGAAAATGGACTTTCTTGCTCATCAGGAAGTGTAGTGGTAGGACAAGGAATAATGGGTTCAAACTGGAAGAGAGAAAGTTTAGGTCAGAAGAAATTCCTCCCTGTGAGGGTGGGGAGGCCCTGGCCCAGGGTGCCCAGAGCAGCTGTGGCTGCCCCTGGATCCCTGGAAGTGCCCAAAGCCAGTCTGGGTGGGGCTCTGAGCACCCTGGGACAGTGAAAAGTGTTCCTGCCTGTGGCAGGGTTTTGGAACAAGATGATCTTTAAGGTCCCTTCAAACCATACCATTCTGTGATTCTATGGTTCTGTAATCAGATTTTCCAGAACATGTCCTTTATTTCTGCTTGGATTTTGAAATGCCATGCATTTGATGGGATTTCTGGATGTGTAAGGATATGGCAGAGGCTGGATACATAATGGATTCAAGATCAGTGCCTATTTCTGATGCCTGGAGTGCAGGTTCCCTCAAAACAGATGAGTGTGTTGCCAGGAGGCTCTGTGCTCTCCAAGATGTGTCCTCGTACAGAAGAACTCTATTCAAGCACAGAAAGATGCTGCACTAATCCTGCTCCCTACAACTCTTTTGTCTTCAGGCAATAGGATATTTCCCATCAAGTGTTCAGACAGTTGGAGAGCTGGAATTTCAATAAGGTTGGGTTAGACTCTGATTATGACCTTAAAACTTCACTTCATTACTTATGCTTAGTGAATGGACTTGACAGGAGCTATTTGATGGAAATCAGTAGATTAATTCAAATTTTTCATACCATTTAAAACAATTCAGCAGATGAAGGAAGCACTTTTCTTCCAAATTTTCACTTTCTGCCAACAAGAGCATTCAATTCAGGTTAATTAACAACATGCTAATGGGCATGTCTAAGCACTAGGTAGGCCAGCACTTCTTACTTATACCTCTTTTTTTCAGATGTGTTCAGCCAGAGCTCAAGGCTCTCGCAGTTGGTCTCTACACACTCATTATGAGGATGCTGGGTAAGAGAAATCATTGCAGAGTCCAATCCCCCCGGTTCCGCCCTTGCAGCAAACAATCACCACCAAGAAAACATAAGGCTGATTTCTAAGAAGATGTCCTTCCCTGTGAAATCTTGTGACATTTCTGCCTCTCTCCTTGCAGCTGGGATTCCAGCACCAGTTTATTTTGGTGCAGTGATCGACAAGACGTGCTTGAAATGGGGAAGCACCAGCTGTGGGAAACGAGGAGCTTGCCGGCTCTATGACTCCAATGCAAACAGGTAAAGCAAATTAGGGAACAAAAACCCTCTCTGTGGAGAGACATGCTTTGTTCTCTTACACTGTAGACTGTAATCCAAAATCATGGTCAGAAGCTAACTCTGGGCTCAGCTTTAAGTCAGTCCAGAATTCCTGAAACTGAAAAAATCTCAAGATCAAATGTTAAGCTCTCAGTTTTTAGTCAGTTTTTATGTTGTGCAAAGGAAATTTAATATCCATGACAGAGACTTCTGGAATGAATTATGTGCTTTTAATATAATTAGAGCCAATTAAAAAGACCTAGGGCTACAGGACTTACAATATAGAGGAAATTTACCCAAATGGACCTTATTTGCAGGTAGTTTGGTCACACTGGCAAGAATGTTAACTTTGTGCATTGGCCACTTTTGAGAGAAAAGTCCATGCAAGAATATTGTACTGAGTAGCTGTAGGTGTTGGTGGAACCAGAACACTACAGTCTCCTGGAGGAATGTTCCATAGATTTTTCCTGGTTTCACTCAAGCCTTGGCTACTTCTGATGTGTTTTTAATTTTTATGTACAATAGACCACTCTGGTAACCTCAATATACTTCTAGCCCTAAAGGCCTAAAAAAAAAACCAAAAAAACAACTATTGTCTTCCTAAGCACAAAGAATATTATTAATTCTTTAACAGAAGTTTTTGCAACTTATATTTGCCTTATGTGTACCTGGTTAACAGTTACAGAACAAGAACAGTTACACAAACTGAACCGAATTCCCAACAGACAAAGAGAAACCTCCCTTGGCAGTTCTGATAGAGCCAATCTGCTGTTTGTAATGGCTTTTTAGTTTTTAGTGCTGTCAAAATGTGGTATTATTCACAAATAATGAATTTTAATGACTTCTCTTAAGCTTTTTGGGTATATATGAGAACCTTAAAAGCCATTAAAGTGATTTTCTTCATTGTCTTTGAAAACTTCAATGCCTGGCCCTATCTTCTATGCTCTGTCCCACAGGTATGTCTTCCTTGGTTTAGCAGCAATTTTAAGAGGTCCTGCTTACTTGGTTGGAATAATTTTTTATATATTGATAAAGAAACACTTTCAAAATAAGAACTCCAGGCCTCTAGAGAATGGACAAGAAGATGCTGCTATGAATAAAGAAGACAATTGCAAGATCAAAGAACGCTTGCCAGGTTCTTCTGATGCGGAGAATGAATCCTCTATTTAGAAAGCAATTTAGACCAGTGGCGTGGGAATCAGGTCAGCTTATTACCATTCTCAATGCTATGACTAGCTAAATAATAAATAATAACACTGTAAAGGAAGTATAACTAATAGCAAAACCGCAAACAACAACAATAAACACTAACAAACAAGTATGAAAGTGCCTTATGTGTACCTGGTTACCAGTAACAGAAGAAGTTACACAAACTGATCCAAATTCCCAACAGACAAAGAAAAAACTCCCTTGGCAGTTCTGACAGAGCCAGTCTGCTGTTTTTAGTGGGGTCAAAGATGGCCCCAGAGCATCCACATACCTATAGGCCCACAAAAATCGATCCTGATCCTGTATACAGATCCATGCAGTTAGACTGACACAAGAGAGAGAAGCTCAAGGCTAAGAGCAGCCTTCCGATTCCGTCAGATTCAATCAGAAGTCATATGAAGCCAAAGCATTTAAGCCAAACACCTCATCTAATTGCATCACTGCAACTGTTTTTCATCTGAAAATTGCAAAAGCAGTATTTTTCCAAGAAGCATTTTGTCTAACCTCAGCTGAAAATGTTATGCCCACTTAAAGCTACAAACACGTTGTCCTAAAGACAATATTTTTTAAAAAAAAGTCTTCCGGTTGTGGAATTTTACTTAAAATACTTTTTTTTTCTTAGCTAAGCGATTCTGAAACACAAGAAATACTCGCGGCTGCGTTGCGATGCCACGCAGCGTCCGGCAGAGGGCGCGCACACGCCAGCGTTAACCCCGATGACTATCGCGACTCTCGATAGGTTTTTCACACTCGCTTTTGGTTATTCCTGGACAAGTTCATCATTAGGCAGGAAAAACACCCCTCCGTGTTCCCACTCACCTTAAAATTCCCCCGGCGTGAGCCTTTAACTCGTATGCTCAAAGCCGCTTTTCGTGTGTTTGTCGGTTCGCTTTCTCCGTACTCGCGTCGTTTGGAGCTTGACAACTTGTTAATGCTTTAAATAAAAAGAGGAACGCTTGAGGACCATTTCACAGCACGACGGTGGATCCTTTAAAATAGATGCTCAAGGCTCAGCGGGATGCGGTTAATTGACATGTTAGATAAAAAAAAAACAAAAACAATATACATTGAGCAAAACGCTGAATTGCTCTGAAATAGTGTTGCCTGTCATGACAGTCACACAGCAGCTGAAGGCATAGGAATGGGACTTTTTTTTCCAAATGAAGTGATATTTACTGAAGGCAGAGGTTTTCCATCCATCAAAACTAGAGAAGTTCTTTATTCTTCTTTACCGTGGAGCAAGGGAGCCGCTTATTGCCCTCCACATCTCCCTGACCGGAGGGGACAGCCGGGATGGGTCGGGCTCTGCTCCCAGGGAACAGGGACAGGACAAGGGGAAATGGCCTCAGGCTGGGCCAGGGCAGGCTCAGGCTGGACATCAGGAATAATTTCTTCACAGAAATGGTTATCAAGCCATGAACAGGCTGCCCAGGGAGGTGGTGAATAGTCGTCCCTAAAAGAATCACATCAAAGGTGACATGCTGTAAACTGCAAAACAAATATATGTTGTTCAGTGCTTGCACCATGGGTGAGAGAAAAACATGGAAAAAGAAGAAGAAAAGCCTTTTCCTGTTTTGCTGCTTTCTGTGCCTAAAGCAGGTGCGGGAATTATTTTTGTCTTACAAATTAGTGCATGGGAAAATAACTATGTGGTATCTTTCCCATTTTTAAGAAGTATCTGATGTCCAAAATCAACTTTTTGAGCTCAACGCACTTCGCTTAAGGTGTTTCCTTTTTTTTTTTTTTTTCCAGTATTTCCTCTTCAAGACAAAAGTGGAACACATAGGGTAAAAAGAAAGAAAAAAAAAAGGAAAGTGGTTTTCCAAGTCTGTATACAGTGCCATGAGCTTTATGTCTGAATCAATGCAAAACATGAGAAAGGCTCATTCTTTTTTTATGTGGTACTTACCACTCCATGGATGTTGCCATAGTTTTATTCTGGAGTAGAATCTACAGTCAATAAAATACATCACAGATGTATCACACAAAGACAAAAAAAAAATCTGTCGATTTTGTTTCAGTAACAAGGCATCTACTGAGGCAAATCCATCAGCTGTGAATAATTTAAAGCAGTGTTAAATATTATCACCATTCTTTTTTTAAATTTCAAAATTTATCAAATGGATTTTTTGGCAAAATGCCCACCTGCCATACATTGCATCCAGTGCAGCAGGACAACAGAACTGACTTTCTTTTCAAACAAACGTGCATTTTCCTTTTTTAATAAAACTCTTGGAATTTAGAAAATACCATAAATATAATGTTTTAATGTGAAATATGAAAACGTAAGGGGCACCCTAGAGCTCTGTGCAAGCCCACTCTGCATGCCCTGTCAGATTAAGCTCACATCCTGACCAGGGATGGATGTTGTGTTCAACTCACTTTAAGGATAAGTGTCTTATACGCAGTCAGATCTCTCAAGTCTTTCAAAATGACACATTGTTTGCTGCATTCACCTGAAATCCTAGCAGTTATCAATTATTTTTAAAAGATACCTGCAGTAATAGCACTAATTAGTTTTCCTAGTGCTCCTTCTCATGAATGCTTTCTGGAATTCCTTACTTACAATAAGTAGCTGCAAGTATTTACTTGCAAAAGCTCCTTAGTTTCCAATTATTCATACTATTCTTTTTTTTTCCCCCTTCTTGAAAACAGATTTTGAAGGAGAATTCAATAGCTGACTCATTTCTGAATCATCATTAATTTCAGCCCACTAGCCTTTTTTTAATCCTCATTTTAATACACAGGATTTAAAGTTATTTGTTGTTTTCCTTGACTTCAGGAATGCGTT
Organism: Pardalotus punctatus; assembly: GCA_013400915.1. NCBI lineage: Eukaryota > Metazoa > Chordata > Aves > Passeriformes > Pardalotidae > Pardalotus > Pardalotus punctatus. Next base: position 94,879 of record VZTX01002256.1, on the reverse strand, counting down.
GAGTTGGTTAAAAAGAAGCTTTATGGACAGTAAGAAATGCTTTTGCCCTCCAAGTCTCACAAATGCCCTTATTCCAGCCCTGTTTGAGAAATTCTCCAGGGATATAGGAAATTCAGCAGCTAGTTCTTAAGGTCATGCAAGCATTAGTATGTCTGAAAGACCTGTCATTGGGTCAATTGTCATTATTTCTATATTGGTGACACTACTGGAAAAGGGATGCACTTTGGAGTCAATTTGAACTTGCAAAAAAATGTCAATATTGGCACAGAAAGAAAAAGCAGGCAGTGTATTGAACACATATGCTCCTGTTGATCCTTAAAATGTTTGAGAGGACCGAACATTTCAACAAATGTAAGGCTGCAGAACAAAACTGACACAGCAGCAGGTACTTAAGGAAGGATGGATGGGCCAAAATCAGAATAAAAATGTGTCTCGATGTATCTCCTAAATTATTTTATCTCCTAAAACAGATGAATTGATTAAAACCATTATCAGAGCACAGTGCAGAGAGCACACACGGGCAGTCTTTGCAAGGTGTTATTTTGATGGCTGAATTACTGAAGAGAGTAAAGAAAAAGGTTATGAAAATACAGGGAACAGAATTGATTACAGTAACAAGACTAAATTGGTCCAACATTTGGTATTAACAACGAAAATCTGCAAACAATCCAGCCCAGTGGATCCAAAAAAAGGGGACCTCTGGGTAGGGACTGCATGCAGGGCTAGGATTGTTTGTGTGGATGCTGGCCCGAGGCCGGTGCTGTGCAGCTCAAAGGAGAAAATCCTGTCAAGGAATTTCTGTTAAGGAGGTGTAATCACTTCTTTTAAGTTGCTTCAACTTACCCTCTAGAGTGAGAGCTCAATGATCAGCATTAACTATTTCTGTTGCTTTCTAGAGTGAGAGCTCAATGATCAGCATTAACTATTTCTGTTGCTTTCTGCTCCTCAGTTTTTCTCTCAGAGGATGTCTTCTGGGATCTACAGAAAGAGATGGAAATCATGTATTTCCACCAAACTTTCCATTTGCATCTTCAGGTGTTAGTCTCCATCAACACTATGGAGTCAGAGAACAGAGAAAAAACTGAGCTGGAAATAACTATTACATGACACACATAAACATTGGAATGGTCTGACATGAGAAAGAGTGTTCTTTATCTTTCAAAACTTTGCTTGGAGGATCTGTTACCCTCAAGGCAGACTTTCTTGATGCACTGAAGCTGAACAGACTATCTTGGCATTTGGGATGTCTGCATTCATTTCCTTACTCTCTTGCAGTCTTATTTCTTTGGTCAAGAGATGCAGTCTAGGTAAAATAACACTTTACAAAGCACTTGTAAACCGGCTTTATAAGTCAAACTCCTCAGTCAAAATTTGTCTTTCAGGTTGGTTTATAATTGGATCCCAAAGGATGCAGGCTCCAAAAAGCTTACTTCAGAATCAATAATTAAACAGGACTGAATAAGTGCTTTGAAAACTTCCATTTATATGACTTACATGACAGGAAACATACAAGAAAGGAAGTGCTTCAGGAGGTATTTCCTACTCCAAAGAGACACAGCTTCAAAAATCAGGATATCATATTATTTATTAACTGTTACTGAGTTGTTCCCTCATTCTGGATGAGCTTTTCAAGTTTGGAAAATTATATTATAGCTTACAAGTATTTTGGAAACATCATTTTATCTATAGAGTATTTTATGCCTAGAGACAGTTCTGCCACTGGACATTTAGCTTTAATTCATTTAGCTTCAAATCACATGAACATATCCTTGCCTTCCAGTTTTCAGCTCGGGGTTTTTGGCTTTCAGTCCAAACACTCCTCAAATCTGTAGCAGGCATCTTTTTCAGCACTGAAGTGCACAGGTAGCAGCTGGATTCAGTAGTTTAAGCTCACTCAGCTGTGATCCTACCTTTGATTGCAATGTAAACCTCCTCTTGTTTATTGGTTTATAACTTCACGATCTAGCCATTTTTCCAATCAAAATAAGATCAGGTATTTATTTGCAGGCTAGAGCAAATACGAGATTGGAATGGTCAGGGATTGGCAAACATTCATTATCTTCAGAGGGGTTGAACCTGTTTGTGTGCCTGCTCGGAAAAGACACTTTAAAAACCCCTGAAAATTAAAAGTTAAAATGTTTTTGAGGAGTCCTGGCTTTTTTTTAAAAGAAATTCTTTATTCAGTGAGCCTGGTACTAGGTTTTTTCAGACTGCTGGTACCAATGATTTTAAACTCAAAATTGTTACCCAAATTACCTAAAATAGGACATCCAAAAATGAAATTCTTCCTCTAAACTCATTATCATATTTTTAATATGCAGATCCATACTTATAAGCATTGATGGGAAACTTTTTCACAGTCTTCTTAAAGCCAATTCTCCTCTTCATTTGCAATTTTATTCATGTGCTGACATGTTCCACTCTGCAAACCAGGTATCCTGATGAGCCATTATCCAACTGATATAATATTATATTTGGTCATTGCAATCTTGTGTGATTCATACCTTCTACTGGCTATGAAGAATAAAATTCTATACAGAAATCCATCTATCTGTTATGTTTAGGAGATGGTTTTCTCACCCATGCACCTGCAGCTTTAAAAAAAAAAAAAAAGTCGAAGCAATCAATACAGGAAACCTGGCAGGACCTCTGAGATATTTCAAATCATATTATTATTATTGCCACTATAACCTGTTATTAGCACTGGAGTAATATTTCCAGTTTCATTGGTCTTGGGAGTTAAGCCAGGGCTCAGCACAAAGTCTGTGATTATGTGACCTAGTGTAATAGTAATTTTAGAGGTAATAATATGTAACATCAGTGTTCCATTGATAAGATGATATTAAAATAAATATGTATTGAAATGAGCTTAATTCATTTATGGTTTTTGCAGATAACAAGAGCTCTCATTCATTTATGCAGCAGTTTCTCCTACTGAGGAACATAAAACTCTTTTTGATTTCCTACCTGGTGATTTTAGAGAAGAAAATAATGCATTTTATGTAAATGCCTTATAGTGCAATGCAGCTGAGGAGATGAATTATTTAGGTCTGACAGTCACTGACTCAGAATGTCTCTGGTTTAAGATGCAAATCTGTTAAAATTATTTTAGCAACACTTCTCAGGTTTTTATCCTGCAACATGTAATTCTTTTTCTGACCAAATGTCAGGGATTCCATGAGAATGCTTTGTCTCTACTTGTATTTCTCTTGTAACAATTACTGTATTGCCCTTCATTTAAGTTCATTCTACTGATCCACAGAAATCTGATGACCTGTTGCTTTCTGATACTCTTAATCACTCAAGACTTATTATTTAGTTTTCCACTAAAGGTGGTAATCACATTACAGCACGTTTAGAACACCTAACTAAAAAAATAGCACTTCAGTCTCATAGGAAAACAATCCCCAACTTGAACTTTGATTTAGTTCTGTTTATGTAGTTCAGAATAAATACATTAATTAATTAGAAATAAAGATATATAAATAACACTGGAGAAAAAAAAATCCATCTGATTCAGATTTCTAGTTTCAGCTAGAAAATATTTTGACCATATTTCAAACTGGAGGAAGGCAAAATTACAATATACTCCACAGTGAAAACTGGCAGACTAAATCAAATGTTACCTTTCTCCTACAATATAAAAACTTTTGGAATGCTTTGAATTTAAGTTGGCAGCCTGAAGTATTTTCTGTTTATTCTGCGACGGCTAGTAATCTATTCCCAACTTATTTTTGTGCCAGAATAGACAACGGTTGTTGATAATGGGGACACAAAAACCATAGGAGGGCTTGATCTTTGTAAGGTACATGATCCTAATGCATACAGAAAACTGTGGGTTTAGGACTGCTGGGATTTTTTCTATTTCTTTGATAAACAACTAGAAAACATCATAAAAACAAGTAGTCATAGGTCATTATGTCTGCTTGATTGTATATCTAAAGCAAAGAAATGCCAAATAACTGAGCTATCTTCTGTAGCTATTCTGACAGAAGGACTTTGAAAATGCCATAGAGGAACTTTTTGATACCCTCAAAGAAGAGCTGGGTAAACACAAGGCTCATGCCCTTAACCCTCCCCCAGTCTGATGAAAACTCACTGGTTTTCCTATTTATCCATTGTTTTCAGTGGTTGTTTCAGTGGTGTTCAGTTGATTTATGGCCCATCAAGCTCTCTACAATGATCCCTAAACTACATGGTTTGTCGTCCAAAGCATGTCTGGCTTGGTAGAGTTACAAATTTGCCTCCAAAATGACCTTCCTGGTTAGAATTTCTCTTAGGAACTTGGAAGACAGCAGGTTTTTCTTCCGTCCTGGAGGATATTCCCAGTGATGGAGCTCAGAGATGCCACAGCTCTCACACAGGACAAAGGTACCAGTTTCGATCCTAGAGTCAGTGATGTGGCTTTGCAATCAAACCAGAGTCCCAGGGCCCCTCTGCCCCAGTCTGGTGAAGCCTTGCCTTTGGAGCAGGAGGAATTAGAAGGGAGAATGTCTTTACTTCTTCTCTGTTGTGAGAAGCAAGGGGATAAAAAGCTTTTAGAAAATGCCACTTGGATGGCCACTTTTTCATTTTTGCATATTCTGTACTAGTTGTTTGTTGAGGAACAAGTTATTCCCTTGAAGAAACTTCTACCTGCTCTTCACAGGAGAGTGCTTCGATTTGCACTCACGAAACAGTACATGCTGGAAACACAGGAAAATGAGGCAGTCTTGGAGTTGTCAGATTTCTGAGCAGGAGGCTCAGTTAATACTACCTGTGGCAGGGCTTGTGCTATTATCGATTTGAGATTGGTATGAGGAATGATGTTAATTCTTATTTGTTTGAAAAACCTCACTTTACTAAGTTGCTTCTGGGGTACATACGTGGACATGAATCATCAGATCTGACCAGAATCTCATTTCCAGTCTGACATCAATTATCAACACACCTTTGATAAAACATTACCTTCTGGGAAAATCAAGATGCTTCCATCAAAAAAAAAACCAACTATAGTATAAATTTAAAAAAACCCAAAAAACAGTGTACAGAAATAAATACCCAAACAACAGCAGTAAAAAGGGAATGATGTTAGTATGAGTCACCTGACTGAGTCTATGTCTGGCGCACATCAAGAGCATTTCTAGAACTGCCAAGGTATTTATTCAAGATTAAAATAGTGGTTGCAGAAGGAGAATGACACATCATGATTTTCTCTGTGTACAATTCCTGGGGTTTCTGGAAGTTGGATTTTTCTTTAATAATTTCCATACCTAGATGCAATATTGATATTTTCTGTACTAGAGTGCCTTTCATTTCACCTCTTATAATAGACACATCTCACCCATATCTGCTGGCAGTTTATAATCAGAGCTGTGAATGTAAAAAACTGTCTAAATGTGCTGGTCATTGTCTTTAAGCAATAGAATGCAAACAACTCCACCCTCAAAGGACAGGATATTAGGAACTTCTTTTCAGTGAGTATCACACCAACCCTTCTCCCATCCCTGTTCTTGCACTTACATGGGGCAGATGGTAGAAGAAAGGTCAGAATATCATTTAATACGGAGAATGCCTCTCTTTAGCCCTCTGATCTGCTGCTTTCTCAGATAAAGTGTGGTAGATTTCCTTTATGTTACTATAATGCTCAATTCCATATCCTAAGGAAGTTTAAAATTAAGAAAGAAATTTAGTTTCCTAGTTTTAGTTTTTTGCACAGCACTGCAGGGAGAAGAGATACCCTCCAGAAAATAAAGCAAAATGCCTGTGGTGATGGAGACAAAATCTACAATGACCTTACTAAGTAGGTTTGGTCCTTTTGCAAACGTACATCCTGAGGGCTGTCAACAAAATATCACACTAAGAATGTTTTTAGAGACTTTTTTCCCCCTTTTAATAACTGTTGGGAGCTTCCTTTAATAACGCTTCTCTCTGGACAAGGCTGCCTGTGGAAAGCCATGAATCTGCAAGTTTTCAGTTCCGTATTTCAAGGTTTACTGGAGGCTCATTAAACAAAGAAGGAAATTTTTATATATGTAGTACAAATACAGTGGTCCTTAAGACAAAAATGCCCTCTCTTCCCTCCACACAAACACACCAAAAAAAAAAAAAAATCAAAGAAACTTAAACACCTATCACTTTATTGCATCCATTCATAATAATCTTTCTCTAACCCATTACTGAGACATGCTGCAAAATTAATACACCACTTTTTTCATTTGCTTTCCGCTTTGACTGTTAAACACTTCCAAGCCAAACCCCAGAGCTGTAGTGCAGTTTGAGTTCAGACAGTGGTCACTGACAACCCCAGGGGTCTCACCTGGCCGTGGCACATGGGACCAAGTCTGAAACAACGAGCTCTGGTCATGAATCCCACAGAAAGGGCCATCAGAGAAGCCCAAGTGAAACTTGACTGGCCATTTAGAGCTGTAAGACTAAATACAGAGCAAGAGGACTTGAAATAAACTGAGTGGAAAATGTCAAAGCCACTTCTAGTGGATTTCTTCCTTTTAATTTTTCAATCATAATCAAATTTATGACACTTGCAAAATTTTGGCTTGTCCTACTGTTGGTCTAGAAAGGGACTGAGAGCAAGAGCATGGGAGTGTTCCCCAAAATTTTGAACACCTTTTCCCCTTATTGTTGTTTCAGATGAGAAAAGGAAGAGGATAGGGTAAAGCAAATAAAACGTCAGTGTTTCAAGGATATTTTTTGAACTCTCAAAATGTAAACTAGTTGTTGAAATCAGTAATTAGACTCCTTTTGTGCTCAGAAAAACTGAAGCATAGGCAACGTTGCAAAAGGCCTTATTTCTTTTTTACATGTAAGTTTCTTCACTCTCTTCTGAGGTTCTTGAACCAGGAAGAATGTCTCTTTTGTTGCTAGCATCCTGTTCTTTGCTGGTTGATCTTTCTGCATTTTTAATATCTGTCATCTCTTTGCCATCTGGTTTGAAGCGTTTCATAATTAAAATAGAGAGCACTATGTACAAGAGACAGCAACCTGCCCGTAGTCCCGCAATGAGGCCAAGATAGACATTCCTTGAGGGAAAAAAGGAGACAAAATACCATTTATATTAATAAAGCTTTCCAATTCTGTATGGAACCAAGTAAAATATAAAAAGCAGTTTGACAAAACCATCTATTCTAGACAGGTATTGCTTCACATTTTAAAATAAGAAATAACAGGCAGAAAGCAAATGCCCTCATGATATTTAGCCCCAGACAGGCTCTAATCAGGTCCTAGACTCACAGCAGAAATGTCTCAGGTGTGTTGCCATTCAGCAAACTCTGTTTTAGGGCTGACAAAAGAGGAGCTGCACTGGTTGGGGCTTTTTGCCCATTGTCCCCGTCCTTGCCCAGCTCCTCCCTGGCACACTCAGTGCTCCTGGCCACAGCTCTCCAGTCATTTGTAAGATCCTCCCTCCAAGCGAATTTTGTGAGTTGTCTTATACAATAGGAAGCATGGTGAGGGATGAGGGAGAGAATCTGCAGAGCTACGTGTGCTCCACAGCTTTTCAGCAACCCATGAAGCCGAAGTGTCACAGAGTTACTCAGTGCACTTATTTTATTATTCAGTGCAGGCTACAACAGTGACCTAAGGCAGTGTCTTGCAATTTTAGATGCAGATTGAACAAAAATTATTTGGCTTTTTTATCTATTAAGGTCTACTCAAAGTAAGGAGCTGTGGTGCTCTTGTACCCTGATCAGGGTACAACATGAGGAAAGCCCACCTTGGTCCTTGCTGCCCAGATTCCCAAACCTTCAGGAGGATTCAGCTTACCTGAATTCTTTTGTGTCGTACACCCGACAAGATCCAGATCCCCCACAGCTTTTTGTCCCCCATTTCAAGCAGGTCTCATCTATCAAGGCACCAAAATAAATAGGGGCTGGGAGTCCTCCTGCAAAGAAAATGCTCATGACCTCAGGCATGGAGAGTTTATCATTTAATGTCATGTACAGAAATGAGGAAGTGAATCTCCAGGTTTCTGAATTACACCTGCACAGAATGGGACTAAACATCCAGTTCCAGATTTGAGATTCTAAGATTTGTGAAAATATTTAAGCAAGTACTTAAAGGGAGTTGAAATGATGGACGATTATAGCTTAATAATATCCAACAAGGGAAATGTTAGCAATTCCCTTTAATGGCATTTTTATTAGAAGTATAACTTCCATTGTTTAAAGAAATATTATAAAATAAATAATATAATAATATTTCTTTTGCAGTCTCTAGTGTCAAATTACATGCCATGACATATTAATATTTATCCACACTGATGTATCTATTCAGATATCACACAACAGTTTGCCATTAAATGTGATTAGTGGAGTGCAAAGGGATTTAAGCACTTGCTCCAAAGAAACTGGGTAATAAATGTATTATTTATGTAGCACTGAAAGAATTTATTTTCGACAGACAATAATGCTTTGCTATAATCAGGAAGCTGTTTGAGGGCGAGTGTGCCATTTTTTGAAGTAAACTCTCTCACAAAAACGGAAGATTGATTCTCTGCAGTGTCCAGCTAAAATATGGAGACTGGAAAAGAAATCCAATTGACCACTTGGGCTTGTCTGCAAGGCAGAGATTTCAAAATCGGCAAACAAGGGAAGATGAGGCAAGGTTTGCTTGAGGCAAGGCAGACTACATGTCTGAATACTTAAATGATTATTTATTGCAGATAAACTCAAGAAACAAAATAATAGGCTACATACATGGGTGCTTTAGGTGAATAATGGTCAGCAGAAGGGAGCATAGGTATTAAGGATATGCAGACTGATCAAGCTCAGGTAGCTATGTCCATAATAAAAAAAATTATTATAAAATAATAAACAAACAAACAAAAAAAACCAAAAAAACCCCCAAAAAACAAACAAAAAAAACATTCAAAAGTAAAATTAAATTTCCTTCCTTTGCCTAATTCATTTTCTGTGTAGAAAAAATCTGAAGAGATAATCATAATATGTAAATACATACCAGAAAATATGTAGGAAGTTCCTCCTGACTTTGGTCTACCTCTTTAGCTTCTTTGACCACCCACTTGAAAACCACAAAGAAATTAAGTCTTACCTAGTACTCTACCACCCAAAGTTTCTATCCCAACAGCAAAGGATTTCAGGTCTGGTGAAACAGATCTGAAAAGGAGACAAAAGAAGTGATTTGAGGAACAGAGCAATGTAGCTACAGCCAAGCTGTGAATATCTGCATGTGCCCCATTGCAAGAGTACCGTGGTTTACCCAGCACAGCCCACTCCAACCCTGATGGAATCCACCCACCACAGCTAAAGTTCAGCTGTAGAGCCTCCTTCCACAGAAGAACACTCATGGGAAAAAATGGGAGAATCTATGGAGATTCATCTTGAACCAAAGGAAAACAGGTTGCAAATACTTTTGGGAGATGATGCAGAGGAATATTAAAGTGAACCCATGAAAACAAGACAGTTCATGTCCATAAGTTATGCTCCAAGAAGCTGCCTTGCTTGAGAAGGGGCTGCACTTTGCAGTGATGGCCAGAGGGAACAAGGGTGCGTAGTCCTCGTTAGATTAAACCACCTCTGCCTCCACCACTGCAGAGAGAGACAGCAAATGGGAGTTACCTGGCCATAAAAACACCTCATTCCTACCAGTGGAAAGCAGCCTGTGTCCATCAGGTGAGCTGGAAGAATTGACAAAAAGCAGCAGGGACTACTGAGCTGGCCCAGGGGCAGGAGGGAGCCTTGCTGTGCCCAGCTTGCTCCCTGGGCTGGAGTTTATGCACCAGTATGTTTTCTCCTCAGCAGCAACATCAAAGGCTTCTCATTACACATAGCAGGGTTCTGAAAACTGGCCAGCAAAATGGACCTTGTCCACTACCCAGGCGTGCACTACACTTAGAAACAGTGCAGGAAATCAGCAGCTCAGCCGAGTTATCCAGTCATGTACACTGACCATTGTGAGAGTGATTCACCCATGAGCAGGAGGGGAAAGACACCTGCATGTGACAGGCACAGAACACTGTCTTTTCTTATGAGCATAAAACAGCAGTGCTGCTTTCCAACTGAAGGAATGAAAATTTTTAAAATATTCCTCCTATAATTCTGCTTCTACCAGCTGACCAAAAAAATGGGAGTATCAGACTTCTCCCAACACAGAAGATGTTGTGAGGCCACAAGGCTTAACAAAGGTACCTGTTTTTCTCTGAGTAATGTGAACAGCATTGGCTATGGCTTAACACTGCATCTTATTTCAAGTTCAATGCCCTGGTAAAAACATCCCTATCACTGAAAATGAAACTCAGCATTCGGGATCAGCATTATGCCTTTCATCACCAAAGTACCTACTCAGCATCAAATTAGTATTAAATTTCTGGACAGGTATTTTGCTCTGCCTCTGGACAGAGCTGGATTTCAGAGTACAGGCAAATCCTCAGGGGCACAATGTGATCCACATGCCATTCCTCACAGAAGGAATGAAATAGTAGATATAATTTTCTGTTTCTCTTTCCCCAAGCTTTATGGTCAAGGTAAGGTAAGGTATTTCACCTAAACATAATCATGTATGTAGGAGTTCCTCCTAAGGCTAAAATAAATGCACATGCAGTCTGTAATGCTAAGAAATAGGGAAAGGCTTTGGTACAGCTTTCTCTTTGGCATTGTCCCAAAACTGCAGAGGAATTGCCAAGGCCGAGCCCTTGTCTTTCCACACAGCTGCAATTGTGAAACACCTGAAAGGAGAAGAGGAGAAGAATTTACTTATTCAGAATTCAGTGGCACTGAACAACCATTTTAGTAGCTAGATTTTTCACTCCCCATATCAGCCAGGCTGTTGTTGATGCTGAGACAACCTCTGTAATCATCTCTGCAGTCTGATGGCCAGATTCATCGGTGTGCTCCAGCCTCTCTGAGCTGCTCCAGAGACACAAAGCAACTGGAATTCTAGTTTCAGCCATGCCATTGCATGAACAGAAGGTGCTCTGTGTTTAAGATGGGTCAAAGCTAACAAAATCTGATGTGAACTGCTATCCAGCCATTCTGCTCAGATATCCCATGAAGAAGATGAGTAAAAACAGAAAAAATAGAGGTGTGGACCTAAATATGCCATTATGCATATCTATCATTATATACTTAAACAGCATTTGGTGCTGGATTGAGAGTGGGCTTTGAAGTCAGCAGAAGATGTGGGTTTGAAGGCCAATTTTCCTGAAGTGAAGCCACAGAATATTGATGGGGTATATAAACAGAAGCCTGATAATGCTGCTTGTCTTCTTCAGTATTGGTACATGAAGACAATTCTGCCTCTGCCAGCAGACATAACCATTTGCACACTCTTCTGCAAATCTACTGTTTTTAATGGTATTGCTCAAGTAAGATTATTCAAAGTCCTGGAAATGCTGCTGATAAAAATGTCTTCCTCATATCTAATCTAAAGCTACCCTCTTCCAAGTTAGAACCATTGCCCCTTGTCCTGTTGCACAGTCATGTACCCCCCTGGATATTTACCATATTCCTTCCTGTCCCAGAGGATGATTTACACCCTGCAAAGCAGGCTGTCATGTATGTGATCCCATCCTCCCCACAGACAGGGTCCCACTGATCCACCTTGCAGCTGCACTCAGCATTGCAGCTGGCCACGTAGATGTGCTTGGTGGAGGAAAGCTGCTGCATCCTGGAGGACAACAGAGAGAAATTAAGGATTTATTTAGTGGAATTATATAGTAAAAAAAAAAAAAAAAATTACAGGGAGTAGGTGGGAAAAACATGGAGAAAGTGAAGCAATTAAAATGGGCAGATATCTGCTACTACACAATGCACTGTGAAGTTGTCATATGGAGACTGACATGATTTCAGCTAAAACAAAGTTATCTTGGGATTTGTCTTCAAGCATTAACATTTGTATGGATTGTTGCTGAAAAGGCATGGAACTGAAAAGGCTGGGAGGGAATATCTGGTATTACTTTTTCATTTGAAAGCTCACCCAAGAAAAAGAAAATCATACCTAGAATCTCTTCTCACCGAGACATGGTCTAAGAAAAGATAATACTTTTCCTTAGCAGTAGGATGTCATTCCATATCCAGGTGATAGAGGTAGGGATACAAAACTACATAAAACCAAAACAGCAAGATGTGCTTGACATTTTTTTCACTGGATCCAGGTCACTGGATCAGGGCACTCTGAGCACATGTTAGCCGTGCTCAGTTTCCAGGAAGTGTTAGGAGCCCCCCATCTGCAAATCATCCTGGCTGTGAAGTCAATCACAATGTAAGGCAAAAATGTTCTAAATTTGCTATTTCTTCCTCCTTCTTCCTTCCCTCAACCAAAAGCATGCATTAAGTGGGTTACACTTCCCCTATGTCTGTTAGAAGGGAAGATAACTGATGGATTTAGCCCTCATTAGGCTGTTGCTTTTCTTCAAAATATGAATTGCTAAATAGGTAAAACGCTAAATAAGTCACTTAACCAGAACAACCCTAGCATGTGCTAAGTTCTCCAGTCTCAATTCTCCTGGAGAAACTGCGATTGCTCTTTCAGTATATGCTCTCTTTTTTATGCTTATTTTTAATTCACTCTGCAGTACCAGATCTTGCACTCAACCAGAGTTATCTGCACTCCACAAATCTCTGACATCTTTTATGTCAAAAACTCAGTTCAAAGTTGAACTGGACATCAGGTTCGCCAAGATAACTTAGATACTTCCCTGAGCATAAGCTCAGTTTCAAAAGACACAGGGCTGAGTTTCTGTCTGAACTGAAATGCAGCAAGCCCTGCTGGATTCACTTTAATCCTTTAAAACCCCTTGAAATTTGGACCAGACTGAGCTAAATTTAAACAGTAGGCAATTGTGGCAGGCCACTAGAGTCTGGAAAATGTTCTCAAGGAAGCATGACCCATGGTCCTGCTAAGGGAGGGGAACCCCTGTTTGCAGCACATAACCCATGACCACTTTCCACCTCTCGGATGAGAAATGGGTCAGAGGCAGCTCCAGGTACCACGGGGGGCTGGCAATCCCCCATGAGGGCTCATAACTATCGATCTGATGGTGGTCCCTTCTGGGGGCAGTGCCTGTGGGGAAGCCACTTCCAACATTTCTCTTACATCCCACTCCCAGCATGACAGGAGAAGGCTGGTGTTAAATTAAAGCTTTGAAATAAAAGATAGAAATTAAATTTGTCTGGAATAAGTGTCATCTTTTTTAGCAATTTATATATAGGTATAGGTATATATATATATATATAGGTATAGCAATTTATATATAGGTATAGAATATGTAGGTATATTGTCTGTATCCAGAAAGAGAGAATTCAGGAAAAAGAAATAGAGAATTTAGAAAAAAAGAAATGTCCAGTTTAAACAAAACTGGAAGAACAAAATTGGTATATTTTCCCCACCCCCAACAAGGGGATACAAACCCAGAGTAGGGTGCTGTCAGACCGGCCACCTGCAGCACCTCACAGCTGCAGGTGAAGTACAAAAGGTTGAGCAAATATGCTGCTATAAAGGTGATGCATGCAAACTTGGCCATTTCAGTTATGTGAAGCTTGAATTTCTTGATCAGGAAACCTCCTAGAAACATCCCCAGGATTGTGATGGGTAGGAGTATCACACCTGCAAAGAGAAGGAAAAGAAAATGTTAACTGCCGTCACTTGCATTGACCCTTTTAGAAGAAATATCTGGTTCTAGTATTTTCCAAATATCAGATACCTCTTTTTGGGCTGATTCTTTGAGGTTCTAACCTTTTTAATACCTCCTAGTAATTTCACTTCCTTATTTTCTTTTTCAAATGATGTTATGACTTTAAAAAGCTCAGTTCCTCAATATTGCCTACCTTTTTACTATATTGTTGTTTGTATGTATAAAACCTATGCAGGTGCCTGTTAGAAAGTGGAGTAAATGATAATGTCTTATGTGAACTGTGAGGCAGTTCACATAAAATAAATGATAAAACTTTATGAAAGCTGCAAAAAAAGTCTCCAAAATGGAATGTAAGATGAAGCTGCATCTAGTTCTGCACTGGATTCCAGTCTGAACCAAGAGTGAATAATGAGATGATTTGCATTTAAATTTAATCTGCTCAATGTTTCACAAACACCAACTCTTACGTTTACATGCTGAACAGAGAAGTTTTACAAGGTGTTATTGGGAGAGGTTTGCCTTTCTCTGGTTTTTCAGTTGGTTGATTTTCTTGGTCATTTTTGTAAATTTTTCTCTGCATTCAGAAAAAAAAGATAGGAAAAAGAAAGTTCTTCCCACATTTGTACCCGACCAAGGCTTTGTGTCTTCAGGTTAAAGTAATGCAATATCAGTTCTACAATGACCTCAAATAGCCTGGTTTTCCTGCCAGATTATGAGACCATATTAATCATGTAAGATTAATATCATTTCAGCATTCTTTTTTTGTAGAACACTACAAAGAACTTATTTTTTAGGAACCTGGTAAATAGAAAAAAGAGCTTTGAAATCAATGAAGTGACTCGAAATTTTACATTTTGGTTTATTATTGCTTATAAAATTTGCATTTGTAATCAAAATGAAAGAACATTTATACCATTATGTTATTCTGAAAAGAAAAAGAAATCACACCTTTCATTAACCATTTTAATTTTTTTTCTATTAGTTTTTACTTAGTTGCAGCAGATGGGTGGTTTTTGCTCAAAAAAGCAGACACATAACCCAACCCTCACTATGAAAAAAACTTCCACCCAGTTTCAATAATCCTCTAGGTCACTGAATTAGGAACACTAGGAAAATTAACACTGAAATTAACATCCATTTTCAAAATAGAGTAAGAAAATTAATAAACCACTACATACTTTCTTTTTAACAAAAAAAAAGTTCACATAAGATCCTTCTAAAAAGGAAAGTAAAATAACAAAGAGAAGTTTCCTGTTTGATGCTGGAATTTGAAAATAAGTCAGGTACCTACCAATTAGAAAGATGGCTTTTGCCACTGATACATTAAATTGCTGCTCCATAAACTTTGTCTCATAGGTTATCATCCCAACAAGGGAATTGTACTGCAGAATAGTGAGGAAGATGAACACCACGAAAATTGAATTTCCAAACAGCTTCCTGAGTGCTGGCAAGAAATCTGCAATGGAGAGTTATATGCTGTACACCCTGCTAAACACAGAGAAGAGTTGTTTTGGCATCCTTAGATAGTAAAATCAGCTTCGATTTAATTACTGGCTGCGTTGCAGGTTATAATTGTGTGCCTATCAAAACACATGCTTGCTCAAGTGAGAGTTTTCCTCATCACCAGCACACATCTCACAGGAGCTGGGAGGCTGAATGGCCCAGGGAATGCTGAGCTGGGAGTCAGGGATCCTGGATTATCTTGTGTCCGGCACAGGACTGCTCTCCAGGGGTGCTCAGGCTGACAGCACACCTTCTAAATATATATACAGAGCATTAAGACCCTCTACCAAGCGTAAAATTTGGTTCCTAAAGCAGGAGCCCTCACCAACCACACAAGAGACCCACATGAGGGTGATATTTAGAGAACGAAACACCTGGCCCAGGAAAAGGCTGGAATCGTTCCTGGGACCCCTGATTAGCATACTGAAGTCCATTAAAATTAAGTGAACATGAAAACCTGCATTTAGACTGCAGCCTGGCTCTTGGCACAGCTGCCTGAAAGATGAGAGTTCAAAACACCTCTGCTGTAGGGATACACACACATACAAACAAAACCCTGGGTCTAATAATAAAAATGTAAAAATAAGAGCAACAGCTGGCTGGATCTGGTATTGCCTATATGAGATTAATTCAGCATCCTCGAGCTCATACACAGGAGCTACAAATCCAGTGAAGTCCCTCCAACATTTGACACAGTACTGAGCTTCACGTTTCCTTCCCAGACATTTGCCCTGGTGAAACAGTGGCCTGCCAGCTATGGATGGGCAGTAATGAGGGATGGGATGTTTTCCCTGATCTCTCTTCATAATCACAGGGTTGTAGCTGTAATACATCATCTCACAACTATGAACGGAGCATCTCTGGTGCTCAGAGTAACAGCACAAGTTTTTTCCAGCTGTCTGACATCAGGAGAGGACTGAAACTCACCCTTAGCATGTAATTATAATAGTACAAATTAAAGACATTTTTGTCCATCATTTGCACTGCAGAAATGATCATTTTGCTGAAGGTTGTGCAAGTCCATGCTCAACTCAAAATGAACCCAGGAGACAGAATTCACATTCAAACATTTGGGCAATAATCATTCACCTTTTACTGCCTCTGAGAACTTTAACTGTGGCTGAGCTGGGGGGTCTATTTTACAGTGATCTCCTTGAACAGACAAGTGACTAATCTTCAAGTTTTCATTCTCTCCTTCTTTTGGCAAGGAATAGGGCAAACACCAGAAAGGCAAGGAAGCAATGAAGTTGACTGCTCCACAGATAAGCAATCCAAGCCACCAGGCACCAACCCAACGGGTATCCTTAGGATTTATGCTGACGGCATCTATAAAATACAGAAAGCAGGAAAATAGGTTAAATATTACACAAAGCAATTCTTATAGATTATTATACATTACTGTATATCCTTATATATATTATTTAAAGACCAGAACAGAGGTGATTTATGTTCCATATGAAAAATTGAAATGCAGCTTGTTTCAAATCATAGAATCACAGGGTAGTTTAGGATGGAAGGGACCTTTAAGCTCACCTTGCTCCAACCCCCCTGCCATGGGCAAGGACACCTTCCACTAGACCAGGTTACTCAGAGTCCCATCCAGACTGTCCTTGAACGTTTCCAGGGATGGAGCATCCACAGCTTCTCTGGGCAAGCTGTGAATGACCCATCCCTGAATCAATCAGTCATTTCAGACAAAAATAGATGTGTCTATTTAGGCTCATGGTGGCATTTCCTTGCCACTACCATCCAATGCTCTCTGGGGGAATGAGTGATAGCAAAAGGACCCTTAACCACACAAAAAAAACCTTCACTTTCTCAATTTCCCCGAGTCCCCTCCTTCTCCATGACCAAACTCTGCAGTTTTTCCCCAAATTTCCTCAAATTTTCCCTGGGACTAGAGACTTTTAAGTGATTTGAACAATGAAATGAGTTTTGAGATTAAAGCATGTTAAAAAGCTCCATGCTTTTTAACAGAACATACTTTTTGCTAAGTGTCCATGAGCCTTTCACTGTTCCCTCACCACGGGGATGGCCTTTTATTCAATCATTTGCTCTCAGCTGCATGGCAGGAGCGTAACAAGTGTGCGTGCAAGCATAAAAAAGGAGCAGTGGGAGTAGAGGTCCTTTTCAAGGGCTATTCCAACCACACTTCAACACATGATTTTCAAACGCCAAGTTCTGAGCAGATTTTGAGCAGGAGGAGCTCTCCAGAGAGCCCACATTTTTGGGGCAGGGAGCTGGGCAGCTGCTTCTTGGCATGGATGCTCTCGCACCCAGACACCTTCTCGCTGCAGGTGCCGCCCCACGGTCCCTCACCGATGTCCACGACGCCGATGTCCACCCAGAGGCTGGCACAGAACGAGCCAAGCAGGAAGCCCAGTGTTGGCCCAAACATGCCCGAGGATCTCACCAGGCCTGGAAGAGAAGGGAGAGGGAGCAAAACACCACATGGACCAGGAGAGCCTTCCTCTCTGAGGGCAAGGAAATGAGAGGAAGAGGAGGCAGGAGAGGAACACAGGCCATTATGGGGTGTCTCATGGGAGGCTCCTGAGGAACGTGAGGTGTAAGCTGTGCTGTGGATCAGAGAAGGTGGGATGTCTCTAGGAACAAACAAACAAGCTGTGGCTACCAGAAACCTAGGAGGCTGCAATGCATTTTGCTGACTTGGTGTGTAAATACAGCACAATTTGATTTTGGTGACCACAGCTGGCAGCCAGCATAAAACAAAATATCCTCAAAATAATTCAAGCATAGGTTCTCACATTCCCTTGCCACTCGTGTTGTTCTATTGAAGTTTAGTTGTGCGGAGGTGACAGGTTCAAAACACAGCTCAGTAATCTGGATTTCTGAATTCCAGAGTGGGACTGCCACCTTGAAGTTGCAGAAGGCTTCATTCCATTAGAAAAGATGGAATTCTTTACCAAATGCCTGTCAGTTCTTGCCCACGTTCAGCATTGTGCTCTGTAAACGCTATTGTGTCCTACCACAGAGATTTTCCTGCTGAGAGAGAGTTGGTTTTACAAACTCTCTTCTGAATACAGTGATTGCTCAGCTCATCACCCAGAACTTCTGTAATAAATCTTTACAGCTTAACAAATATGATAAATTTTCTGTTCTATCCTATGGCAGCTCTGGTATTATTGCTATCACCATAACTCTACCAAAACAATTTTAATTCAGTCTGTTAAGAAAATGTTGTCTCTGCCTCAAAATAACTTATGTTCTTACTCAAAAAAATATCAAAGGACAAAAGAAAAAGGAGAGACAGGAAGCTGAGACTTCCTGTTCAGGGTCAAATAACAAGGTTAATGGTTAGAATTCATCAGCAATGCTTGACTGAGTATTTTTAATAGGACAAATTTTTTTTGTATGTTTGAATTTTACAAAAGCACTGATCATAAATTGATTCAGCCAGATGATAAAAAATAAGATATAGAAAAGAATAAAAGTCAGGCAAGAAAAAAATCTCCACTTTGTGGAAAATACTGTTTCAACATTCACTTTTTTGCAAATTGGTTCAGTTCACCAAAATGGAATAACTTACTGAAAACTGCTATTCTGAATACAACAGTGAAATATTTTAATACACTGTAAATTAAATACTTTATTTCTAATGCATAACCCAATCTTCATTTTGGCTGAATCCATTGTATTCTCCGTGTTTACTTTGTATTTTTATCTCATTTGCCAAGTAGTCCCCAACCTAGTCTCAATCTCTCCCAGATCAGATTCTGACAAAAAAAAAATTCAGCTAAACTTTTAAAAATACCTTTAATCAGAAGCTCAGAGGCGATTACAAATATTTTGGATAACTGCTGATTGGAACACTTGTTTTTGACACCTACCTCCACAACACTTCCATTTTCCTTTAACCTGCAGATTTTCTCATTCCCAAAAGAAGACATTTGCTACGGCCTTACCCTGTAGCATTACATACTGACCTCCTCCTCAAACTGTGTCTTACTGTCATAATGACCAGCTCAATTTTACCATATTTACTTCAGGCCACAGTTCTTGAACTCCCTCAGCCACACAAACACCTCATGCTATTAAATCAGTTTGCCAACAAATTAATTAGCTTGGGTGTAAGTCTTTCTGTCTTGGGCAATAGGTTATGTGCCGTCAAAACAAGAGCAAAATCCCAATTAGAAAGGATTTCCTACAACACCCTGGCAAGGTGTTGTTTTTCCTTCAGTAAATAATGATTTCAAAAAGCTGTCAGCTGGAAGTGTGCTGCATGTAAAATTCACAAAGTCAGGTAAGAGTTCCTGAAACATATTTACATTACTGTAATTAATTGTGATTGCATTACAGATCCTCCCATTAAGGATCATTCCCTTATCTGTGAAGCAGTGATTGGGAAGAATTTGATCCTCTGAAGCTGTGGTACTGAAGGTGAAATGCCAGATAAGACAGATATGAGTTTGCGCTTTGGGGAAATGAGTATTTGATTGTGTTCCTCTTCACAACAGAAGCTACTTGGTGAAAGCAAAAAGACAATCCTGGAATTATCCCTAGAAAATAAATATGAGGCCTCTTTTCCACTGTTTTTTGAATTTGGTTGGTTGGTTGGTTTGGGGTTTTTTTGTGGTATTTTGGAGTTTGGGTTTTGGGGTTTGTTTTTTTTGTTGTTGCTGGTTTAGTTTTGGGCTTTTGGGTTTGATTTTTTTTTTTATTGTTGAGTTTTTTGGTTTTGTTTTGTTTGTTTTTGGGGGGTGGGATTTTTTGGTTTGGTTTGTTTTTTTGTTTTTGGTTTGTTGGTTGTTTTTTTTTTGTTGTTGTGTTGGGGTGTTTTTGGTTGGTTGGTTTCTTTTTTTGTTTTTTGGGGTTTGTTTGTTTTGGGTTTGGGGTTTCTTTGGTTTGGTTTGGTTTTTTTTTTGTTTGTTTTTCGGTTTGGGCTTTTTTTTTTTTGTCTCTGTACAGCTCAATATTATCCTGATAGATTGTTGTTTGTATTTGTTTGACGATAGAAATGTTAAAGAACAGAATGTCTAGCATAAAAACCACTCATTTGTACATTACCTATGTAAAATGCTGAGTTTTCTTCTTTAGAAAAATCATCAATATATGAAACTCCCAGTGGCATAATTGGTGCTTCCCCGATTCCACGCAGAAGATTCCCCACCAACACAAAGAGCCACAGATAGGAATTTGTTGTTTTCTCACATCCTGCAGGCCACAAACATTTATGTTTCTGTGCATGTAATTCTGACAATACTTTACAGCAACAGTGAAATAACATAAAATATGGGTCTCAACAATCATTATAGGGTGTGTTTACATACACCATGGTTTCTAGTAGGGGTTTTACTGCTTTCCAGTAAAAAAGAGTGTACAATGGGGACAAGCAGAAGAAGGGAATCCAGCGTCAGATCTTTATCTTACCGACATCTGCCGTGGTGCTGGGTGTTTCTGCAGCATCCGTGACTGGAGGGCCCTCAGACGATGCTGGGGAACAAGCTGACACACTCGTGGAGGAGTTGTCCACACTAACAGTTATCCTTTCATAATTGTAACTGGAAAACAACTGTGTGAAACACAACTGACACACCAAGGACTTTGCTTTGCAGGACGCGTGCCCGAGCCTTGTGGTCACACATGTTCATCCCGTTACACACACGCAAAGTGGAGAGCGGGCCCATTTCCAGTGCTTTGCTTAAAAAAAAACACCAGGTATCTTCATACCGTTTTCAAATGCTCTGATGATTCTAACCCCACTATTTTCCTGAGCTAAAGAGCAACAAAGCTGCTTCCAGAGATCATTCTTTGGAGTGAAGGAGGGAGTCAGAGTTTATCCTCATCTGTCTACATAAAACAGGACTGATGTTTTCCCATACTGGCACCTCTTTCTTGCCTTTGTGGCACATGTGAAAAATTAGAAAGGTCTGACCTGCTTCTGACAACTATGTAAGTACTAAAGCTTAAATGTGAATGGGGTATTTAGATATTTAAGTCTCCCCAAGTTTAGATAAAAATCTTCAGCATTTTAAAGAGCTTATCATGAGTAGTCACCATGGAGAAAGAAAGCATTTCTATCAAGACCTAATTACATTCCATTTAAATATGAAAAAGGGAACACAGTTTAAAAAGTTACACATCTGTGTATATATATCCATCCCAGGTGAAAAACTCAACCCACTTGATCCTCAATTATGTATAAGTTCTGTAGAAACATGAGATTTCTCTCTTGCTTACCTGTAGTAAGAGGTAAGATTTCTGAGAGAAAATCAGAAAGTCAGTATCAAAAAATCCCCCCATTAAAACATTCCTTTCAGAATAGCTGGAAGAAACTACAACTGTCAAGCTTTTAACTCAGACATATGCTTAAAAAACACTTTATATGATCAAGTTCGATTAGTGCACAATGTCAAAACTCTCCATATTTACCGTCCCATTAGGAACTGGGGCATCACTGACAAAAATGCTCCTAAGGACATGATGAGACACCCAACAGCAATTATTTTGGGTCGATGAACTCTTGGTCCAAGGTAACTCACCAACACCATCACCATCAAGTTACCTGCAGGATCAGGAGAGAGAAACAGTCTAAAAAATAAGTTTATTTTGGGGGTAAAAATGTACTAAGAAGCACTTACATGCTTTCAAAGGAAGTACACATACCTATCTCAAAGCTGCCATCAATAATGCCAACAATTGATGATGAGATTTCAAATCTCCTTTCAATTTGGCTGGACATGCTCTTCATGTAGCTTCCAGAAAATCCTTTGGCAAAAAAGGAAAAAGCTAGAGCTCCAAGAAATATCTGAAGAGAGAAAATAATTGAGTTTGCAAAGTAACAATTTTTGCTTTATGGCTGGATGCCTGAGCAACCCACTCAAGAAGCACAAAAATCATATGCTTTGCTTTCTAATTCTCTGTGAGGAGAATCTTCCTATTATTATCATTAAAACAAATTTTACTTTCTTTCTCAGGGTGGGGTCCCTAAACTCTGCTGCTGCAAAGAAAAGGAAAATTGGCATTGATGGTAGGCACTTTCTAACTTTCTAGTACATACTGGTTTTCTTCCTTAGGGAAAACTCGTAGCATAATGTTGTTCATTTCTGCTACTTATTATCACAGTATATCTTATTACCTCTCATTCTCCCATTCCAAAAAACATGAATAAAAAGATACAGCTGTAACTACTACTGTGACTACAGCACACCTCTAAATGAGTTGTTAGTAAAATATGACTCGTTTTTTAACTTCTAAGTAGATTTATTGACCTCTGGGTGCTTGAAATCACAGCCATAGCATCAGAATGGTTTGGGTTGGAAGGGACATTAAAGCCCATCTCATTCCAGCCCCCATGCCATTCCAGACCCTGCAGGGGGGTCTCAGCAGAGTGGGGCAGAGGGGCAGAATCCCCCCCTCCCCTGCTGCCCAAAATCCCTTCCATCCCCCTTTGGATGCATTGTTTCCCACACATATATCATCAAACAGTTCCACACATAACTAGCTGAATTTTGATAGGATTTCAAATGACAACTCAATATTCCAGAGAAAATATGTGGTGAGGGCTCTTCCATACCTTTAGCTTGGAACAATTATGGCACATGGTCTTGGCAGGAACTGCACTGCCATTGCTGTCCTGGAACAGTGATTTTTCTTTAAGCTGGCCAGCAGTGATTGATCTGTCCATGGTTTTGCTTCTGCAGATCTGATATGCAGGCCTTCCTGTTTGAAAAATATTGCCATGTTTAACTATTATTTGCATAAGAATTACAGCTTCCAATGTTTTTCAGCCACAATCAGTGGCGAGACATTACTTGAGATATCCGCACATTGACACCTTTTCTCAGGAAGGACGTTACAGAGTGTTCAAAGTGTCACTGTAACTTGTCAAGGACTGGCACACCTGATTTGTGACATCTGCTTTCTAAAAGACTCCAGGACTTTCTTGGATAGATGGAAAAGTTATAGGTAACTTGCTGACAGTTTTTAGGAATTTTTGTGGGAAAGTCCCCAGGCAGCTGGAGGTTAGGAGACTTTGTCAGAAAACCATCTTCACCACACTTAAACCAACTCTTTCTGAGATATCAATTTTTGATCAGTGTTCCAAACTAAATGGACTTTTGGTGTGGTCCAGTAGGCTTCTGCTATTGTTTTTCTGATGATTTTTTTAGTGAACACTACCATTCTGTCAGCATTCGATTGAGTAACA
Source organism: Pardalotus punctatus (assembly GCA_013400915.1). NCBI lineage: Eukaryota > Metazoa > Chordata > Aves > Passeriformes > Pardalotidae > Pardalotus > Pardalotus punctatus. The sequence continues at coordinate 71,621 of VZTX01002256.1, read as the reverse complement.
TTATTTATTGGCTAAATGTTTGTAGAATCAGACCACAAATGATGACAGAAGAGAAAATAAGGTAAGCAATATGGTAGATAAAGATGTATTAGTGGAAAAGAGGGCACTGATTAAAAGAAAGAAATAATGACAATCTGTAAGTCCACAAGCCTTCACAAGTTCCTGCAGGTCAGATGATAAGTGTAGATATTTTAATAAGACTGATGAAGTTTTTTGTTAAAATTTGGCTCTGATTTAAGGAGTCATCTTGGCTATGTTGGCTGGTGTAGATTAAGCTGATCAGGGGAAACCAGCTAATACTGAAGGAATTTTTGTGAAAAGTAAGTAGAAGTAAAAGTAAGTTTAAAAGTAAAAGTAAGTAAAAGCAAGTAAAAAAAAGCTATTGCCAAATTTCTGTGTTGAAAAACTGGTGCAATAGTACCAAAATCAACTAATTAGCTCTGAGATACGTTTGCACATATATTAAAGGCGTATAGAGGAACATTTATCAAGGAATTGGCCTGTACCACTTTCCCTCCAAGACATCGGATTCTTAGCTATGCCATGCTGTTTAAGCCATGTGGGAATGTTCACAGTTTCCCTCCTGCAGGCCCCTGCTGCCAACCGACCCATGGGTGGAGCCCACCCAAGGGCTGTGGGGGATTTTTGACACAGGCAGGGTCCCAGGTTAACCCACAAACATCACTCAGTTCCTCTGGAGAGCTCTCCCAAGCAAGATGTCCAGGACTACCTGGATTCCCTGAGAAATGTCCACCTATGCCCAGAAAGGACAACATTCTTAGAAACCCAACAGTCCCCTAAAAGTTACTCTGAATGACTGAAAATAGGTGCTAATGTGTCACAAAGAGATAGAAAGCCTCATAAGAACTCTAACTTGAATTCTGTAGATTTTCATTCCAAATCCTACTCCAGTAGGAGGGGACTATGAAAAGCAAACACATTTCAAACTAAGCTACATACAAAATTTCTAAAGGGACCTAACCTTCCTTAGACCATCTTCAGCAGCTCCTAAATCAAAGAAACATTTTAAAAATAAGGTATAGGTAATTAAAGTATGGTGAAGTCAGACTTACCCCAGTCTTTACAGGATAGGAGCTGAAAGACTGAGTTCTCTAGAGCATATACATTCTTTATTGATTTGTATTTTGCTGATGATTAACTCTGTGAAACATCTGACTCTGTTAAATAAACAGTATCTAAATCAGTGACACAGTTTTCATTACATTTAATTTCAAATATAAATCCTAATTTATGGTGCCAGCCTGATAATCCACCTGAAACTCATAGAAAATGTTAAACTGTAGAAATGCTTCTCTTACACCTAATCTAGCAATCCCATTTTCCACAACCACTCTATGAGAACCTGAACTTTGGCAAACCAGTGAATCATTGACACCAGTGGTATTTAAAATTAAATGAAGCAAGAAAAATAATGAAAGATTTAATTTATGAATTAGTGTTAATGGATAGTTCTTGTATGGAGGGATAAAATACCTCCATACAATAAAAGTGCTTATCCTTTAAAAAAAAAAAAAAAAGAATTTGCAGGATTGTACCTTTGCACTTTACATAAAGTCTTTCAAGTTTAGGGACACTGAGATGTGCAGAAAGGCTGCACTGGCACCTCACAAGTAAACAAAAGAACCGCCGAAGTCCCAAATGGAAAGAAAGGGAGGGTGTGGAAGGACAGCGAGAGGCAGAGAGAGCACTTACTGTGTGTCAGAGCGCTGTCAGGCTGTTTCTTTCCCGTGCCCCAGGGCTTCCAGGCTTGGGGCCAGGGCAACGTCACAGCCCCAGCGCTGCCTGCTCCCACAAGTGGAGCACTTCACCACATGTTTTTTAAACCTTGGATTTCCTTCTTACGGTGATTGCAAAACTTTCCCACAATCACCGATACAAAAGCTGTGCAGAAGGCAGGTTCCTTGCGCTGTCACTGCTTTGGCAGCCTACCTGCCCGTGGTGCCAGCCTCTCCCGGGTGGAACAACTTGTTTTCTTCACTCTTTCTTTCTTTTTTTTTTTTTTTTTTTTT
>VZTX01002256.1:0-69573 GCA_013400915.1 Pardalotus punctatus | reverse complement strand
TTTTTTTTTTTTTCTTTTCCCCCTGAAGTCTAAACACTGAAGCTGCATTAAGCACCCCTCAAAGGGAACTCCATACCATCTGCCCAACATCCATGGAGTGGGCACAAGAGCCCTGAGAGCGCAGACTCAGCTTTTCCAAGCATCTGCAGCCTCCTGGCTTTCACTTCTTGGTGCCTTTGAGGAGGGTCAGTAGAGACACCAAGGGATGGCTGAGCTCCTGAAAGGGCATGAACTGCTCATTGACATCTGCCCCTCTTGGGTATGAGCCCTCTGTGTCACAACCCCAAGGCAGAGGTTTGCACGGAAAGCCTTGACCATCTTCTTCTGTATAAAAATACACTGAGGGATTTGCTAAAGACTAAATTAACTCAATTAAATATATGGACTTATGATATTTAGTCAAAGCTGAACAAAATTATGAAATCTAAAAGAAATTATAAACTTGCTAAGTACATAAATATACAAACTCTCATTGTCCCCTGAAGCTTGCAGGTTAACTGCAGACAATCATTTTATCTGCCATATTCACACTTGTTATTGGATTTTGCTTGATAGAATTTTACACATTTTTTACTGTGATCATTATATATTTATTATTAATAATATTTATTATATTTATATTATATATTAATATTATTAATATTTATTTATTATTACAGTGTCAATTTTTCTGTTTTGCCAGCAGGACTCTATGCTGTCTATACTAGATACTCAGTGAGCAAATCAAAACACAGCTTATTTCTACCATTTAGTAAGAATATTTGCAACAGAAGAAAGTGTTATTTTCTGTAATAGTTTTAGTGCAATGTCCAGCATTAATGCAGGACTTTAAATGCCGACTTCTTAATTAAATTAGTTTTAATGTAAGGGAAAGATATACATGTTGAAACTCACTTTCTCTTAAAAGAGTTCAGAATATGGGAAATCCATCAAACCTCTTATTCAGGTAGATTGATTCTTATTTTCATACTTTTATGTAGGTGAAGAACAGTTATTTTTGCCTACTTTTTAATGCCTTATTTATTTTAATTTTTTTAATCTTTAAAAAGCTTACATTCATTTACCTGAATATCATTAGAAGGAAGCAGATTTTGCATCATCTGACAATGCCAAATTTACAAGTATTGCAACCTGAATTTGGACTGCTTCTAACTATTGCAATATTGTGAAGTTTGAAGGCAAAGAATGTACGAGCATTAGCATTGGGTTCCCTATTTATTCTTGCTGCCAGTCTGCAAACCGGTGGAAGAAGTGAAGTCCATTGGAAAGGTCACTGTGAGGCCATTGTCTGTCAGGAGAGCAGGCTCTCCAACACAGTTCCCAAGATGAGACACACACAAGAAATACATTTTAAAGTGGAATACACAGAAGTTTATCTATAAAGGATGTGACACTTCTTGTGATCCTTGCACACAGATGGTGATATTCACTTACAAGGCAGCACCACATGAATTCATGCAGACACTTCCAGAGGAGCCACTCAGTCAGGTTCCCCTTATAGTCAGAGGAGGAAAAAGAAGCATTTCCAAAACCGGGGGTTCTTTGATCTATTCAAGGTACTTACTTTAGGCTGGAGACAGAATGAACTCCAAATACAGCTGTGAAAGGCTAGACTGCAAGGTCAGCTTTTGACAACAGAAAGTCAGGAGAGATGAATCCCACCATAAAAGATTTCAGCGCTCCCATAAAAACAGTCTTCTGCAGCTTTTTCAAACTGAGCTCCAGTGCCTGTGACGGCATTTGCCATCACGCCTTGCCCAAATCAGTTGTGATAGATAGGGCAGCTGCTGGCAGATGAGGAAAAGGGCCCTTGCTATGGAAGGGCAGTCCTGGAGAGGCAAGGCACATCTGCCAGATGCTGGCTAGCCCCCTGGCACCTGCTGGCGGAGCGCAGCACCAGCGGCACACTCCAGAGCCTCTCCACAAGCAATGCCGTGGGCTGTTGTGTCAGCCGCCAGCCTGACAACTGGCTGTCCTGGGAACCTGTTCTGCAAGGCCCATGGTAGCACAGAAACTCAAAAACACGAGAGCAGGTTTCCAGTGAGGAAGTGCTTGTTGTTGCTGCTGAAGTGCTGCTGCTTCCAGCGTGCCCCAGGGCCGGCTGCGATGGGCTGGCGGTGGGCGCACCAAGAGCCCCCCGCAAACCCCCCAGGAGCAGCTCTGCTGGGAGGAGCTGCCTCCTCCCAGCCTGGCAGTGCAGCACCACAGTCCACGCTCCCAAAGCAGGACGTGGTGTCCCTGATGGGATGTGCCTGGCTGGCTGCACATCACCACCGTGTGTGCTGAACCGCATCCAAAGGGCGCGAGATGCTCTGCGGCCGGGGACGTGTCAGGACACTCCGAGCGAGAGGACTCAGCCATCTCCTTCCTCCAGGAGGTTATTCTGTGTGGCAGCCACTTAAGACACTGCAGAATTTTTAGCCCTGGCCTCCTGCCATGCTGAAGTGAAGCAATGGCAACTTCTACTCAGGAGCTGTCTCTCGTCCATCGGCACAGAAAGCTCTGTGCGAGGGGACCCGCTTGTCACCGCTTTAGTTACGCTCAACTGCGCTGATTGAGCTTTCCTGCCAAACACAGCCCCAGCCTGGAGCACCATCCCAAGTGCCAAGCTGGCAGCAGGGAGATGACGTGGGCTGATGGTGCTGTGAGGGCAAGGCTCAGGGAGCTCAGTCTGCAAGTCACATCATGAGTTTCCTCAGTTGCAGACAGAAAGTTCTGATGGATTGTGTGCTACTCCTGCTGAAACACTGAAGGAGAGCATGTGCAAAAAGAGGGGAGAAAAACAGTTAATCTTCTGCTTCAATAGGAAAAGAGTTCTTAGATGTATGATTTGTACATAAGTTGTTCAGTCTTTTTCTTGACACCAATTTTTCACCTCTGGAAAAGTGCACAGAGGATTTGGGGTTGCTTTGCCAAGCAATTATTTCATCTCATTTTATTAATTCTGGCTTCTTTAGGTCCCAAAGAAAATTCACAAAAGACAAAGATACAAGTGACAAAAATAATTTCAAAGTGCACTTCTATGAGAATTTTCTTCTGTTAAATTTAATTTGGCAACTCTTCACAGGCATCATGCAAAATTGGTGCCATCTAGGGCTTATCAAAGTTGTGGATGATTAAGGGCTAGCCAGCTTTTGTATTCGAAAGCACAATAGTAACTTATTAAATAATTCTCAAAAATAAAATTCATTATGTCCTTAGTGGGAAATGTAGAAGGAATATCTCAATGCCGATTTTTTTGTATGTTTGGATATTATAAACTTACCTTCACTTTTTTAAAATATGAAGAAACCTTAAAGTGCTTTTATAAGCAAGACTATTATAACATGCAAGTCAGAGGTGTTTTACTACTAAATGCTGCTTCAAAAGTAATTAAAGAAAACTTAAAACATTTTTCTTTCACTTAAAAAGTGCTAGATGTGGGAAGCTTCAAGGAAAACATTTCCTAATTTATCCTGAGATCAGTACTTCCCCTTGCAGTTCCAAATAAGGCTGCCTTTCTCACAGTCACTTTATGAAAAAAATATTGCATGTCGAGTTTTGTTTTTCAATTAAACTATGCATTAAGAATTTTTTAAGCACTAGTTTCAGTAATTAGTTTTGAGCAAGCTGGGTTTTTACATGAGAACTACCTAAAGCAAACATATTGTGAATTATCATTAACATTGTTGTGCAGCATAAACCCAGGCAAACACGCCATGGGAAATTCTTTCTTCTACTGAGGAATGAAAAGATATCACCCTCTACAATCTGGAAGAAAAGTCATAATTATCACTGATACAGCTAGAGCTCTAATCACTGTTTTGGTGTTCCACTCCAGCAAGCAGCATGGCTCTTTATTTTGTTACAGAAGTTCTGTAAAGGAGAAACAGGAGTCCCTGAGACAAGTTTCTGACACTCAGCTACATAGGACCAACGGCAATCCAATTTGCAAAAAATGGTTATTTGCTTTTTGTTTTTTTAATGTCATGAATTATTATAAAATCGCAAATGTAAAAAATTCACCCAGCATCAAAATGTTAGCACAATATAGAGTAAGACCTTTTTCAAGGAAGCAGAACAAGCCACCAAAAAGAAGCAGTTTTTAGAACAATGGGCTGTTGAACATGACACAAATATCATGCATTCTTGAGATAAATCATAATGTAACTAGTACACATAGGGAAGGTACAGCTTTACTTTGGGGAGATTGACTTTAGTAAGTACCTGAAGAATATAAAAATAACAAAGAGAAAAAAATTAATGTTTAATTGGATGAGAAATTCTATACTAAAATAAAAGAAAGAATACAACAGGATGCCTGTGATACACTGGGAAAGGTTCCAAGAGAGCAAAATTAACAGAGTATAAAACAATCTCCAGAAAAGTAATAGAAGTCATGCCACCTATATTTTAAAATTTGACTTGGCAAACATCAATAAATACGTGCCAAGAAATAATCTTCTTTTCTGATGGTAAGGAATGTAATATATTTACTGTACTCAATTTATAAAGTCAAGTGTTAAACCAGCTCGCTGAAGACTTGAATTAGAGTTCTGGGACACTAAATTGTTCCCATCTGTTCATTACCATCACTGCCTGCATTCTCCAGCATGAGCACTTCCTACACGGACAGTAGTTTAAATCCCTTTTGACAGCCCCAGAGCTCCCATTTTCAGCTTGCACTGTGATTGCTGTATCCGAGGCAGATGCACCAGATGCTTTTTCTCCTGCTACAGTGGCAACGCCAGCGATGTCAGCCAAAGCACCCTCTGCTTCGTGCCCTCCCTTCCCAGGGACCACAAGCAGCACTTTTTCTCTCAGAGAATTACCTGCCAGCCCACAACTCTTGGGAAGCAGTTTTTCGTCTCAAGCAAGGATCACTGTGCATCAGGACTTATCTGGATCCCTTCCCATGCAAATACAAGCTAAATGGATCCTTGTGGTACCTCTTCTCCAACCTGTTTACTTTTTTAAACTAAAGGCATATTCAGAATAACCTCAGTCTTGGTGCTCTCTCTTTTTGTCTCTTTATTTAAAGCTTTTATTGTGAGTTTGTGATAAAAAAACATACAAATGAGCATTGACAGCTCAGCTGGCATTTAGGGCACATGGGCCTTTGAATTTCACAGATTAATTTCCTATCAGTGATCTCTGCATCTGGAAGACTGAACTGCAGCCCTGTATAGGCTGCTCTCTACTGGGTATTACATACACTGAAAAATTCACATATCAGAAAAGTGGTGGTGGGGGAAAGGTAGCAATTACACCATTGACACTGAGGGATTGCAATAGCTCACCCTCAGAACCAGAGGGGTTCCTGTGTGACATGGATTTCTTTGGGATTTATCAGCCTGCAGTATTTACCAGTACTGAAGGAAAACAGCTCTCCCACACATACCACTCTTCATGTCTCCAGGTATTTACTGAAGCTGTAATTCTTTCTTTTAACAATACCACTGTCTGACCCTGTGTGTGTATAATATCAAGTTCATGATGTTCATACAGAAATAAGATTTGGAGAAAACTTTTCTAATTAATACAAGAAAATCCTATACTGGACCTTAAGGTCTCTGTGAGGACAGCTTAAAGCTGAATCCATCTTCTGTTGCTCGGGCCTTTCTGACCTGAAAACATAGCAAGATAAATTAACAGAGGAACTTGGAAACAATGAATAGTTTTGTCTTTGCTATATTTGACCTTTGAAATACCTTCTCTAGCACACAAGACAAGATTTCAGATGCTAAGCTTCTACAGAAAAGGAATCCAAATGAAAAGGGAAGTCTTTTAGTAAACTCCATCTGTTAAATTGTAATGCTGGAAAATTGCAGGAGCATAGAAATGTTGTTTATGTCTGAAACAAGTTGTTGGTGTCTGCATGCACATATATATCTATATCTATATCTATATCTATATCTATATCTATATCTATATCTATATCTATATCTATGTATATATACATCCAAAAGGAATATTCCTGCAAGATCCTGGTCGGAAGTAGAACTCAGTAGCAGCAGCAACATTGCAAATGCTGCTATCCTATTATACAGACTCACTAGGAAGAACATTCAGAGTTACAATGTGAGGTAGAAAACTACATCAGCACCACCGGCAAAAGGAAAACAAAACACAAAATAATTGAACAAAACAAAATTCTCCTTGTGCCCTCTTGGCAATTTCTTTAAATTCTGAAAATTTCTGCAGAAACTGAAGCTTGTTTCACATATGATTCTGTCTTTATAGCAAAAGTTCTCTTGAGAAGAAGGAAAAGCCGTGGTGTGCCAGCCAGCACGCAGCTGCCTGCACTCTGGCCATGCAGAGAGCTGCCTTGAAACAATAGCAACAGCAAAGGTACAGCATGAACTGGCCCACTCTGTGTCTCATTAACCTCAAATGAGAAGTTTGTTTTTTCAAAGCTGGTTTTGGAACCATTTAAATGATAACTTCACAAAGCCAGGCAGCCTTTCGACCAACACAGGGAGTCAAGGCTTTTTAAAGAGCAAAACCTCTGGAATGAATTATTCTTTTTACATCACCATTTCCCTCCTGTAATGGGGCTTTCTGCCCTCCAAGGAAGGGCCTTCCTCTTGCTCTGCCCAGGCTGTGAGGATGCAGCAAGCTGCCACCCATGGTCACACACGGGAGCAAAAGCCCTGAGCACAGCACGTTTGTGTCTCCTGAGCACCTCTGCTGGAAATTAATGGGCACACAGCACACTTCTGGCCTGGAGTACCAAATGGACTCTTCCAGAAGGGAAGTCAGGCATTGCAATAGCTAAGATTCCACCTTTCAAAGTGATCCTCTGTGTTTTACCCTGTGATTTATTCTGCTGTGATTTAAGAAATCTATGCCCCTGATTCCCTGGACAAAGCAAGAGAGTGGCAATTATCAAGTAATTTTCTACATTCTCAGAGAAAGTTCTAAACAAAGAAAGCTCAAAATCCCAACCATCGTAACTGGGAACACTTCATGCCTTGTTAAGAAAGGAAAAGACTAACAACAATTCTGTGTGAAAAAAAAAAGGAAAAGGCAGCAGTAGCCAAGAACTTGCTGCTGGATATATCCAGTTTGTATCACATGACCAGACTTACATAAACTAAAAAGTGATTTGACTTCTTTGCATGCCAAATCCCATCCCAGCTATTTTCAGGGTGTTCCTGTCCACAGCCACAGGTTGAATTAACTTTCTGGTACTGTGGCTTGCTTGGATGAGAAGAGTCTGTAGAGAGGACTTAGCTGCTGAAACTCAAGATGGAAAGGTTACAAAACCAGCTCACTCTTCACCATAGATGAAATTACAGAAAAGCAAGGAAAGCTGCCAGCAATACTCACCCAAAATTGTGATGCTCATGTGTTCAGAAGCTACACATATTAATATAATATGTTTGTGTCACAAACACAAAGCCAGCATCACATCACAATCAGACATGATTCCAACCAAATTATAGTGTGAGGATGCAGCTTTGGTCATCACACCTCCCTCCTGTCCACTAACTAAAGCAGCTTGTCAGGTAACATATTTTCCTCCCAAAAGAGCAATTTCCTGTCAGGAAAAAAAAAAAAATCATAGCTTGGACAATATGCTTAATCAGAAATGTTTAATTGTGCATCAAGGGTAGGTTTCTATTCTTAAAAGTTGGAAGAAGCAGGGTGACAATGAAGTTTATACCAGACATGGGATTTTTTAGGATACAGATAATACTGTTAATAGTGACTTGTAAAATAATGAGAGAAGTCGCAATTAAGTAGCTGGTAAAATTAAAATACAGAGAAAATAATGAAAACAGAAAACCTCATAAAAAACCAAATGCACAGAGATGTGCATTTTACAAGGCATTGATATTTTTCAGTAAGACTGAAGACTTGTTATTTCTCTGGAAATGATGGCTCAACACTGATCACAATCAAAAAAACCCCAATGCAACATCAAGGATCATTATGAAAGACCGTGAGCACAAAATGCTAGATAAATACATGACAAAATGCTAGACAAACACTCATGTGCACAGTTTGTGTACCATTGCTTTTAAAATACCTCCAAGATGGTCACATTTCCTGAAAAACTCCAAGTGTTTGTTTCTCTGTGTTTGGCAGCATCCCTATCCAGGCACCAGCACCCAGCCTTCCACTTGGTAGGCTTAAGGATCAAAATCCAGCTCTTGGGCACTCTTTACCAGGTTGAAACTTCAGTGACAAAGACACGTGGTTGGCTGTACTGTGAAAACTGGGCTCCCAGGCACTCAGAAAGTAAACTTACCACCCATTTTTATAATTTAGTATTGGACTTTATCAAGGTGGGTATTCATACACCGTTGCTTTATAAAAAAACTTTACACCACTGTTACTTCTGCTGCCATTATTCCCATTTGTGGCTTGTGCTAGCCACACGTTGTGGTGCTGGAAACATCATGCCAGGACCAGACCAAACATTCAAACCCAACAAATACCTTCTGTAACCCACCTCTGTTGAAATGGGGGTCACAGCAGTGTCACTTTGGGGTTCAGTCTTGAAACGTCTGATGTCACCTATTTAATGAATAAACATCAATAATGCCACTCATTTTTAGCCACATGTTTAAATGGTTTGTTGAATCAAGGTCAGCATGTTAAAACTTGAAGGAATCCAGTCTATAGCATGGCTTTACATTTGAGAGCCTAGTTTTAAGAGCAACTTTCTATCCTCCCAACCCAGTTCCAGGAATGCCTGTTGTACCAGACATGGCATATCATCCAGGATTTATCACCTCGGCGCAACCCACACTCTCTGTTTCCTAGTTTTGCTGGGGAGAAGCAATGTTTCCACAACAGGTTTATGGCCAGAAGCTTCTCTAAGGAGTTTTTACTCATCCAGCACTGCCCACCCGGATACACAGTCAGGGCAGCAGGTTAATGCCTGCAGAGCCCCTGGGAAAGGTGCCTTTTTCCACTGTTTTGTCTCATGCAGATGAACCAGAACAATTAAACACAACATTCATGTATCTACTGAAATGCTAAATTTAAGACTTGGAAACATTCCTGCTGAAATGCTAATTTTAAAACTTGGAAACGCTCCTATCTGCTTCCTTCCACTTCAAAACACAGTGAGTTAACTAGGTCTGACCCTTTGGCAGTGCTCCGTTTAAGTGGCACAGATTTGCCTATTTAACAAAGCCCTTTTGTTTCCTACAGCTGTGAAATTCTGGTGCTCTGTAACTTTTCATGTTTCCCAGGTTACCTTGGCACCAAGCTGTGACTAAATGTCTGCAAAGGATTTTTAACTCCAGCTTTGGAGGAATATAACCACAAGGAAGAATGATGGCTTTCAGTGAGTACCCCATGCTAGCAAGAGCAATGCTCAAAATCAGCTTCAAATGTGCACAAAGCTTCTGAAAGATCTGTGGCTTAATAGGGAGCTGCATTCTCTGATCTGCCCCGTTCCTGCCTTCCATCATGTTTGTCTTTTCTTCCACTCCCCTTCCTCATGTTATACCTGTTCCACTCTATCATCCCATACAAAGGGACACAGGGGCTATGACAGATCTTTTCAAGAGAATTTATTTTAAGGCCCACTTGTATTTGAAGAAACTTTAAATTCTGGAGCAGATTTCCTGCTCTGTGGGAAGAAATAGGTTTTTCTCACTGATTCCACAAGGTCAGGAAGCAATTCCAAGCACACACACATATAGCGTCAATAAGACACCTTGAAGTAAACAGGTTATAACTGAACTAATGAACTACAGTGGCAAAATATCCTTTCCACTATTTTGGTGGCTGCAGAAAGTCACAGATAATTTAAATGGGAGCAGGTCTGGGCCATGCAGAATAAATAAGTAGGAAATACTTGCAGCTGCTGGAGCATAGGTCTGTGGTAGTTCCACAAGCTCCCTCCATGCCTTATGCAGTAGGGAATAATAGCCAGGACCTGCAATAAAAATCCTCCAGAAGTTATTGCACAGACACCTGCAGACAGACCTAAGGGTCCTCTGCATTGGGGCCAAATATGAGGCAGTGCCAAATTAGATGCTAAACCTGGATGCACTCAACCACAGAGACACTTTGTATGACATAAATCAGCAGGGTTTTCTTTACTTTTTTTTACCTGAAACATTTAGAGGGTTTTTTCTTAAGACATCTCAGGGCATCAGGCTACTGAATGAATTCAGAGGATCTTTGCTTGTCAATGCTCTATGCAAATCTGAAAACATCACCATAACACAGAATTTTTTAAAAACATAATTTTTTTATTTATTATTATTATTACCACAACACCCTGGCCAGGTCATAAACCAGGTTTCCAATATATTGACCACCTATACTATGCAGAATAACAAACAACCCCTGCCTGAAAGGACTAATAATATAATTAAATAAATTTATGGAAAACTGGGACCCGAAGAAGCCACAAGTCCTGTCTACAGTCAATGAGAGAGACTCTGACAGAAACCTTTGGAGAATTCCAGGATGAAATCTGCCATCACTTGGAGTCAATTGCAAAGTACTCACTATTTTCAGTGAAACAGGACTGAACACATGTTTCTGCTTCATAGCCCTTTGCTCAGACAACTCAAACCTGGAATTTCATAAGTTTTCTTATTTATAATCCTTGTTCTTTTGCACCAAACATATTTTTCCCATGCCTTGTGTTTACAAAATGATACTTTTATAATATAATTAGGTTAAAACTATGTGTAATTCTACTAATCTCTGTCCAAGTGTTCATTAGTTAAAGTATAAAATTTTTCACAAGGATATATCCAATATTTACACTGCAATGCTTTTTTCCCCCAACATGTCCTTCTTTGAAATGCTATTTCACTGCTTCTTGTTCTTTATCCTGCATTTCTACTGGGGCATTTAATAAGACTGGCTTTTCAGATTTCAGTTTCTTCTTTAAAATTAGGAGAATTAGTGTACTTGGGATGTAGGACACTCCACGTAACACTGCTGGCAGGCCGAGATAGAGCCACCTGAAATAAATTATGAGTTTCATTAGATGTATGCATTTGTAAAACAAGTGCAAAACTATTCAGCAAGCATTGTTTTGTGAAAATGACACAGCCACTCTTAAAGCTTGTGCCCTGATTGTTTTGGATCTCAAAGAAGATGAGAATGTGAGAACAGAGAATATGTTGGTCAGCAAAATGGCCTCTTACATCTCCCAATTCCAGGCAAACGATCTAGCCTGTGAAGTCAGGCACCTGGTACTCTTATGGCTTTATCCATAGGGAGTAGAGAGAGTACTGAAAGGGCTCAAATCATCTGATTAAAATTTCTAGGTATTCATGAGAATATTCTTCCAAATCAACCTCAACACAGTATTAAAAGGAATTAGTATGAGGCCATAAGTTCAACAAGATTTTTCTTTAAAAATGCCACAATGATCCTTGAAGGACTACAAAAACATGATGTGATGTATTCTGGGCCAATTTCCAACTTGAGTAACTGTATCTTCTCTATAAAATTCTTCTCTTTGTGAATTCAAGTACTGTTTCAACCATTTGCTGTTCAAAGGTATTGCAGAGTCAGCCATTAAATCTTTTTCCCAGGTGAGCTTACTGCTTTTCATTATTTTGAAAATGAAAATTATTGTTATAATTCAGTGTTTTTAAGGCTTGTGCTCATGAAAGTTTATTAATGAATATTATGGCACCAGAACATTTCTGTTCAAAGGTTTTTCCAGTTTCTGTGTCAAAGGTTTCACTTGACAAATAAAGCCAATGTCAAAGAAAATTGTGTCACATCTCTAACACAGGAGCAGTTTGTCAACCAGGAAGAGAAAAAGTGCATAAAATTACATCTCTATGCATGTAATAACAGCGTAAGAAGGAGAAATTAAAGTAGAAAATATACCTGTATGTGACAATGTCATACATCCTACATGCTCCTTCTCCACCACAAGACATAGTACCCCACTTCAAGCAAGTGGTATCTATCAAAGCTCCAAAATAAATGGGAGATGGAATTCCAGCTAAAAAGAATATTAACAACATTTTTGTGAATACCAATTTTCTTCTGGTTGTCAGCTACATGGCAGAGCCTCTGCTGTTTGTCACCTACTCCACCTGTGCTGCTCTCTTGCAGCACGAGCCACAGCCTCCACATATTTTAGGGTCTCTCTCCTTCCTTATCCACCTGCCCCCAACCAGAGATTTTCTTTCCTGCTGCCTGCTAAGCGATATCCACCTGCTACAGTGTGGACTGTGATTCCTATTCAGAACTCAACATTTTCTCTCATCAGTGAGAGGCAGTGCTGCATTCAATAACCATAAACAATAAGCAAGAGTGAAGGAATGCCAAATGGCTTTCCAGTGAGCAGCAGATGTAGTCCCCTGTCCTGTTTTCTGCTGGAATACAGTTAACTTTCTTCTTAGCAGCTGGTACAGTGCTGTGTTTTGGATTTAAATGAGAAGAGTGTTGCTATCACACTGATGATTCAGTTTCTGGCACGGAGGGCTTACATGGAGGAGTTTCCTGTGTCTCGTGCTCTGTTAGTGGGGAGTTGTACGGGACCCCAGGGGGAGCATGGCCAGGACAGCTGACCCAAACTGGCCAAAGGGATATTCCATAACCTGGAATGTCCTGCTTAGTGTACAGTCTGGAGAGAAGTGGCAGGGAGGGACCGACTGCTGCTCAGAGATGGGATGGGTATTGGTCAACAGATTACAAACAATTTTATTCTGCATACTTTTCTTTCTTGTGTTTTATTCCTCTCTCTGTTTTGCCTATTATTATTATATTTTACTTTATTTCCATGACTTACTATTCTCCTCTTAACCTGCTTGTTCTACCTTTTTTCCAACTATCCTCCCTATTCCATGTGGGAGGAGAATAAGAGGATACACAGTACTTAGTGCCTGACTGGGGTTAAACCAAGATACCAGCCTATTACCCAGTATCAAAATAATGCAAACAGCAAGCTGTTCTAATTTGCCATGCTGCCCAGATCTGTAAAAAAAAAAAAAAAATCTTAAATTCTTCCTGATCAAAGGCACTTCACAGAGGCAATGAGTCCATGCCCATAGACCTGGTGGGACCCTTCTCTAACTCTAGGTCAGCCCTCATTGTGCCTCTGAGGTGTGTTAGGTATTTTCTTACCAAATACTCTTGAAGCTAGTCCATGGATACCCACTCCAAACGACTTCTCTTCAGGCTTTAGAGACCTGTATGATAATTGCATGGTACACTTATTAGTAGAGGTGACATTAACAAGAGATGTTTAATCCTTTTTAAAAGTCAAGTTCTTCATCACATTAGGCCTAAAACCATTCTAATTAGAGCATGGGTTGAAAGAATTCATTAAGCTCATTATTGCATAGATTGCTGAAAAGTTCCTTATCTGGGACTGCCAAATGACAAAAGGAAAAGCTACTGTCAAGGTATCATCTGCTTGTACTGAGGCCAACACAATGTGCAGGGTGGCTGTGCCTCAATCAACATCATGTTCATGTGATTGATAAACACACGGGTATCACACACCTCTCAATATCCCAGTGGCCTGTCTCAGTGCTCCTGCATTAATTCAGGATAAAACCAGTAGCCAGAAGCAACATCAGATTATAAAGCTGACATGACAATAAACCTTAACAGCACAGAAATGGCATAAGATTTTTCTGCTCTCCCTCCTTCCATTCGCAAACTAAGCAATTTTCATTCCCTGGAGCATTAAAACCTCAGAATAAAAAGTCCAGTAGATTTCCTAAGATGAGGAAATTTCACTGTACCTTATTAAGACCATGTATCCAGGCATGGCTGCTAAGGAAAAAATGAAGCTGCAGACTAATGACAATATTAAAAAATAATGGAGCATCTTGTCACAGTTTTCATGTCCATCACACTGGCCCAGAGTTGCAGAGACATTTTGAGATGAAAACCCTGAGGCTGCAATGCAGGTGCAGTTTTCAAATACCTGCCAAAAGAGAATTTTAATCACACAAGTTGTCCAAACTCATGCACTGAGTGGCAAACCCACACTGTTGCACCCAGCTCCCTGTCTCCTGCACTTGAGTTTGTCACTCATGTGCAGCACAGCACTGTGGCCTCTCTCCCAGTCTGCCAGGCACAGTTCCAGCCTTCCCCTGTGTGTGACGATAAAAGGTTGATAATACCTGGTTACTTGTTTAAATCTACTGGGTAAAAGAGATTATTAAGTCCATGCTGTAGACTTTCATTCTGGCTAAAATGTTCTTGGGCACTAAGGTTTCCAACTGGCAATACCTTCAGAAAAATTTCTTACTCCATGTTAAGCATTTAAGATTCCTTCAGTTCTTAGTAGAGAAGGAGTCTTCTTCATTATATTTTTAAGTTTAAACTTGAAATAGTTTTCATATTGAGCTTGAAATTGCTGATGCTACTCAATGAATTTGTTCAAGTCTCCCACCTTAATATATTCAATTAGATGTACATGCATGGATATTCCCCATCCTATATTGGTATAAGTATTTCTCACCTACCGTATTTCATAGTTACAGTACAATAAAACGTGTGCTTTACCACACTTCTTCCAGTTCCTCTCGAGGATTTACACCCAGCAAGACAAGGTGACACATAAGTGATTCCATTGTTCCCACAAACAGGGTCCCATATTTTAAGAAGGCAATCACAATCCATGTTGCAGCC
The DNA here is from genome assembly GCA_013400915.1 of Pardalotus punctatus. Lineage (NCBI taxonomy): Eukaryota > Metazoa > Chordata > Aves > Passeriformes > Pardalotidae > Pardalotus > Pardalotus punctatus. Next base: position 54,999 of record VZTX01002256.1, on the reverse strand, counting down.
AGCCAGTAGAGTATTTTCTGCATATGAAACTTGCTCTATTCTGAAACACATTTAGAAGATGAATAAATACTTCAGTAATGGAATACCCACAGTAACCCTTTGCAATGCTGAAGATTCTATTCTAGCTCAAGTGTTGAATGCTCTTATCCTGGAGTCAAGACTTTCTATTTTTCTAAGGCATGAATAAATTGTATTATATTACATTACTATTATGAAAATAGGTATTCATACCCTACAGCATTTTTCTCATCTATGGCATGTATGTTCTTGATTGTCCATAAGTGTTGCCTCCATACCTCCATGTCCATTTTACAGACACACTACACAACCTGGTCTAGTGGAAGGTGTCCCTGCCCATGGCAGGGAGGTTGGAAATAGAGGATCTTTAAGATCTCTTCCAACCCAAACCATGCTATGATTCCCAATGATTCATGGCAGGCTTCAAATCAAGAAACTGCAGATAAAATGTCCTCTGATTACTTGATAGGAATCAAATTCGAGTAAACCATTGTAAGGTTAAAAAGGGATTTTTTTCCTCTCTTATTCTGAAATTGCACTCATCTATGTCTAATTTGACCAACAATTTTTTATTTGCACCTGCAGTTACATGACTTGACTAATTATATTAGTAAAAGAATTAACATGGGCATGCAATTGCAGAAGTCTTGACGTGGATATCTTTTTTAATATGCTTTTATTGTTTGAAACAGGGATAACAGAAGATAGACCTACTGTCTCATGCAAGAAAAAAGCCTTGATAATTTAGAACAGGAAACTAAAATGGAGCCCCTGGCTGATTCTTGACAAGAAAAATCATCCCAGTGTCTTTAGACTGAAGTCCTCTTGAGTCTCAAAGAACGTACCCTTGATAGGAAACTGTTAGACCAGCAACTGGTGAGGTATCACAGACAGTCCAATAGGCAGCGAAGTAGAGAAGGTACTCCAGTAAAGATACCCAAAATGCTATGTTCGCAGCCTGATAGATATTTATCTTGAATTTCTTCATGAATAAGCCTCCAGAAAAATACCCAACGCATAGAACTGGTAAGTTGTAAACACCTATTTAAACAAGTGAAACTTCCATGTTAAAATAAAGGAGAGCATCAAAGCTACTCTACTATAAGGTAGCTAAAGAAGGAGCTACTAAAACTGTGGTAAGGGAAGACTTGTGTTTGGCAAAGACTCAAACAGTGCCTGCAGCTGAATAATTTAACTACAACCAGAAATGGGTCTCTACTAATTTCCTTTCACACCCAAAACCTCTGCCAAAGTCAACAGCAGGTGTGAACTGCTTGGGGAGTGAGCTACAGGATAGGACTGAAATTATTAATTGGAAAATTCCAATCTAGAGTTGCACTCTAGGTCTGTCCAACTCACAAAAAAAAAAAAAAGGCTTCAATTCAGCCTCTCCAGCTGACTGAGAAACTCAACAGAAAGATAAGCCAGGAACAGACTTTCAGTTTTGAGATGAGATTACTGAATGTGTTCTCACACTTCTTTGCTGATTGATACTTTAATGAAGCAAATCCTGACTGAAAGACATGTTGGAAGTGGTTTTACACAAACATCACGTAGTTCAGTTTCATATCAGCTGAATTTTCTGAGCCAATTCAAAAGATGGGAAGTAGATTATAAAATTCTGTGCAAAATATTAGATATTTAGCAGAAAACGCATGAATATTTAGCAATGTTTGTAGTGTGATATCTCTCACCTGTAGAAGCATTTGACCTTAGTATGTATATGTAAATACACATGAACATATGTATATATGTAAAAATATAATTTGAATAGAGACATCACTACTTGGTAGAATAGAGCAAAGCAAAATGCAAACATACCAATTAAAAAGATGGCATCTGATGCAGATTTTCCAAACTGCTGTTCCAGATATTTGGGCATGAAGGATATCATGCCATCGAAGGCACTGAATTGTAGCACAGTTATGCATATAAATAACATATACACAGGGTTGTGAAACAGAGCCTTGAGGAAGGGGATGAAATCTGGAATGAAATAAGGCCATGAGTTAGTGTGATGCTTTATGGAAAGAATGACCCATTGCTCAGCATGGCTGAGGGGGAAAGAGGGCAACAGAAATGGTTCTGAACTGGGTCAGGGTAAATCTTGTTCTGTGCCAGACACCACAGGCCAAAGGTTCCTTGCTTAGCTCAGGGTAGCTGAACATGTTCTGTCTTTCCAGACACCCTCACACGCACCAGTGCAGTTGTTTCTTACAAAAAAATCATAAATGAGAGCAGCAGCAGCTACTGCTCCATCTTTCCTCCTTTTTCTCTCATCTCATGCCCCCAGAGGATTCACCAAACCTGTCCTGCACCTGGCACGCAAAGGGATGCAGATGTACAAGAGAGCTTCACAAGCTGCCCCCAGAGACCTGAACACTGATTTTGGGTTTTGCTGCTGGGGCAGAAGAGCCCTGAGGGGAGCTGTGACCACAATCAGTCCCATCATTCTCTCAAAGTCTGTATCAGCCAGTCTGCAGCCAAGTGAGCATCTGAGAAACTAATTTACACAGGACTTTTCTCTGCGCAATGCCCATTAAGTCAGGATCTGAACCATAAAAAAAGCCCCACAATTCCCCTTTGTCTAATGTTCTCTGTTAATTAATGTGCTGAGCTACTGTCGAGAAACTCTGCAGATAAATATAAGCATCTACAAAACAATGACTGGGCCTCACTGAAAGTGGGCACCACTTAGGATGGGTGTCTATCTTTCAGAAGGAAACAAGAACCTGATTAGAAGAGGATCTGTATGCAAATCTTGCAAAAATGAGTCCAATGTTAGAAACAATATAAATAGGCTGCATTATTTACACATGCAGTGACATTTTTAACCAGAGCTTCCTAAGGAAATTTAATTTTTATTGAATTAATTTTATTTTAGGTTACTTTTATCTATAAAAGCATCAAATTTCAACTTAAAAAGTTGTCTAAATATGTCCCGGCTCTAAGTGGTCTTGCTTGAACAGGGGGTTGGACCAGGTGACCTCCAGAAGTCCCTTGCAACCTCAGCTATCCTGTGAAATTAAAAGATTCTGCATTCAGGATATTCAGGGACAGTGAATATTCACTTGAACATAGGAAGGGAATGATCATGAAAACATAAGTCCTGAAGGGACCCTGGAGCACTAAGGACCCACATCTGAGCTAGGAACCTTTCCTTATTAGAGCAGGGTTTTATTCATTGACCTATTTAAGGCTACATGACCACAGAAAGAGATGCTGCATTCACCAAAATGAAGTTGCAACATCAGCCAGGATCAAAGGACTCACGCTGGGAATGGTGAACTGGCAGGACTCAGCTGGAAACAGCATGGAGAGGGAGCTGCCACATGGCACTTGCTTTCTGAAAATGAGGGTCCTGTCAGAGGGCCCTGAGCAGGACAGGATCTGGAGACACTCTGAAGATCATAGCTTTGGGCGTGTTTTATTCCCTTACATTTCCAAGAAGCACCAATAAGGAAGGAAAACAGTAGCCTCCCACAGATATATAGATTTGAAAGCCCACAGATAGGAAAGCTGCCAGTGGTAACATGAATAAATGTGAGTAAAATACAATTTTTTCAACAGTAATTAAATGTTTATGATACATTGAAGCACCTGTCAATTCCCTTTTAGGTCTTTCAGTTGGACTTAAGAAGATCTCAAGGTTTGTGTTGGGTTTCTTCTTTTCTGCACAGTGAATGTGGGGTACGAGCAACCATCCACACCTCATCCACAGCTCACTGAGTTGCAATATTATTAACCAGATTTCTGTGCTTTAACCCTCTCATGGGAAGAATCTACATACACCTGAAATGCAGGAGAAGAAAGGGAAGGAACCCAGATCCTGGAGCTATGAAATCAGCTTTCTTCCTCTGCAAGGAGCCACTTTAAATCCCTGCATAAATCCTTTGAACTACACAGACATGAAAACAGAGTAGGCATTGCATATATTGGACCCATCTTTAATTACACAAATACACAGAGTTCACACCTTAGGACTAAAGTAAGAGGAAATAAAATATAACTTGCCTTTAGCAATTTCATACATGGTCTGTTTGGCTTCATTTTTATCATTTTCTTGCAATGGTGCTACACTTTTTTCACTTGTCCCCTCAGGTTCCTTCGTTTCACCTTCCTTCACAAGTGATTTGGGCAAAAACCAAAATGGTATTCCCACGAGAAGATTCAGCAGGGCACAAATCAAAATGCCCAGCCACCACGCTCCAACCCAGCGGGCATCAGTAGCTGTTATAGTTATTTCATCTATAATAAAACACACAACCGTACATCTTGGATCAGTTCAGAAACATTCTTCGCTGTCATTTTGTGTTTTCGTAGTCATCTCTGGTGTAAAAGCATTTTAATGATTCTTAAAATGAGGCTCATGAAGGAAAATAGTCTCCAGTCTTCTTTTCTAATGTTGCTAATTTTCTGGCAAATTTCAGTGGCTTGTATTAAATTAATTCTCCTCCTTTCCGATATTAAACCAGATGACACAATTGTTAATCAAATAATTTATAAGCAGATTGATGTGTGTATGTGTGAATTGAATATGATATACAGATCTTCCATTTAAAAAGAAAACACCAGCGAAGTCAGGCAAGATTAACACATATTAGCAAAGAAACATCTTTTAGCTCTGAAAAATACACCAACTACAGACTTAAAAATCAGATTTTATATATTCACCCATTACCTGCACCTACTGATCCAACGTCAACAAACAGCTCTGCACAGAATGATGCCAACAATAAACCAAGGAAGGGCCCAATTACAGTTGCTGTATGTAGACATGCTAGAATAGGAAAAAGAGAAAACATCCTAAATTAGAACACAGACATCATTATCTTCTTGGAATTGTTATATATGGTTAGGACAGCTCTACTGAAAAGGCATTTGCACCTAAAAATGGCCTCATTTCGACAAGTTTATCTCTGGTTAAATTACAAATTCTACAATATTATTATTTGAATAAGGCAGTAATGACTCTTTTCTGTCTTCCTTTGTTGGACTGAAGGGAGTCATAATAATCCGTTTCTTTGCTTTTGTTTATGTGTGTGTCTGTCTGGAGGAGGGGAGTTATCCCAATAGGGGAGATTTACCCAGGTAGAAAGGTGAATTCTCTGCTTTGGCAAAATCCTCCAAATAGGAAATGCCTAAAGGCATGATGGGTGTCTCACCCATTCCTCGCACTATGTTTCCAACCATCACAAATATCCACAGCAAGGACCCAGGCTCTTTTTCACATTCTGTGAATAAAACAAGAAGTCAGAATAATGTTTTAATCGCAGCTATTAATGAAAATCTGGAGACAAAACTTTGGTGGGTAGGCCTGTCCTCTGAGCCCTTTGGTTTCCCAGTAGTTCCTTTATATGCACATTCCCAGTGCACATACATGTTTCAGTCTCACAGATAAGTTTTAGCCTAGTTTAAACTATTTTCTCTAAAGGGTAGTGAGATCTCGTTTTAGTTCTAGCTCCATTTCTCATTGTTTTATTTCCTGTGTGGTACAACAAAAAAGCATCCTGATGCCTCTTACCCATTGTTGAAATATGCTTCCCACCTCCCCATGGTATCCGTAGGATTTCAGGTCAAAATAGGAACATGTGTGAGAACAAGTTGATGTTATACATCTCAAAATGGACTGCCTGGGATGTCAATTAAACTGCCTGGATACTGTGAAAACTGCATGAAAAAATATTTTAGCTCTGGAGTCACAGGCCAAAGAAACACAAAGGCCAGTAAATTTCCTGACCTCTAGTTTCTATGCCTTCAAAAAATACTGATCAAAAGCAGAACCCTGAAGTGATTGCTAATAAAAATAAAAATCTATTTACTTAGATACTGTAGACACAGAAAAAAGTGTGATAGGATGATAGGAAAAATCATACCTGTTGATGGTTCCTCTGTAGGCAAAGAGGACAAGCTGTGATTAACTAGGCATAGAGGCATCACTGAAACATTTTCCCGTTGTGAAATGCTGCTCTCAATGTGATACCTGTTGGAATCACAGGAAAACGCTCACGGGTCAAGAAGATACATGAGAACCGCCTCATGTGCCTGTACTTTGGCAATGGAGCTACCTATAAGAGTGAGTAGCTACAGGAAGAAGGGAACCCACATCAAAAGCTAACTGAACAGAGGGTGCCACCAAGGCTGTCAGGGCCATTCCACACTGGACACAACAAGACTGAAGGATCAAAAAATGCCTTGCTGATTAAAACCTAGACAAACTCATATCTTTTTAAGCCAAGCAAAAATCATTAAAACGTAGTTGAAGAATCATTATGGTCAGTACAGGCCTTGCCAACACATTGATCAGGTATGATCTGTCATCCAGGCTCCAGGCAGACCAAGAGATCTTTAAAAATCACCTTCTCTTGCCCATCCAAGCTGTTAGTGTAAAGTGAGACTATCCAAGCCCACTGTTTCTAGGGAGAGACCACACAAGGGGTAGCAAAAGGTGAAGGCAAAGGCAAGGGAAGGTGCCCACCAGAGGGGTGACTCTCCTCAGGAAGTGATGACTGCCTTTTGAAGCCATCTCAGAAGCAAAACAAAACAAACTGCTCTGCAATGATCGTATTGAATGCATGCTCAACCATGTCTCCCTCAATATGCAACTCTCATGGTGAAGGATGTATGGATTAATGCAAGGAAGGATCACAGAAGCTGCTGTGAGCTAAGCAAAACACTCACCTTCCAAACAGAAAATGAGGAAGCGATATCAAAAGACATCCAAATGCCAGAATAGTGCAGCCCAAGGCAATTATTCTGGGCCTGTGAAGCTTTGCTCCGAAGTAACTCACAAATGCTATCAGCAGCAGGTTACCTGCAAAAAGAACCTGGTTCACATTTTTAAACCAAGGCATGTTTTTTTGATCTTTGAAAGTACAACACAGATTTGAGTATACCTTGTGATCTCAACATCTGTTTCTTTTCTGGTCTTGTAAAAACTGTCACTAGACAGGGAACTGCCTACATGGTGCAGTAATTCCCTGCTATGTGTGATCTTTTTTTGGAAGAGTTACATCACATGAAAAGAACATGAGTGTAGAATAAAAGGCAGAATGGAAAAGAGGTCACAGTGACAGAGATTTTTGAGTGCACCTATGTAGAGAGGAAATTTAACACTACTTTGCATAAAGATCAGGCCCAGGGACTGCAGAAAATTAGCTGTTTTAGGAAGTTATTCCCCTAGGACACTGTATTTTGTAATGTGTAGGGAAATACAGAAGTGAATCTCGTAGTGTTTTTTGTAGTGAAAATAATGAACAAAAGATGATAATCACACAAAAAAGAGAATAATAAGTTAATATTAATTTCAATAATTGAGAATTAAAAAAATACAGGTTTTTATACCTAGTACCATTTATAAACACAAATGTTCTAAAAATCTTCATTTTCCTCTCCTCCACTTCCACTTCAGAATCAGTTGATTTTCCCTATTCATTTATTGCTATGCAACTAAGAAAAGAATCAAGCTTCATGTTATGAATCAGGCCCCATAAAAATAGCAATTTAGTAATTGTACACCTACAAATTTTGTGATCTTTTTGTCAGAAGAACAAAATCATGTCTCTGAGTGACGAGTGTCATGCTCTGAAATAAGATAATGCCTTTTTTATGTATGGTTTCTAAACAGACTGTATTAAACCAGTGGCTTGAATGACACTTAAAGATGTATATTTAAACTTATCACTGGGCAATAAAATTTACTGACAGGCAAGGTAAGGGACACTAAAAGTAGAACTGGAAACTTTCTTTGCAGGTATAGCTGTACAAGTACGAAATCTTGAACTATTACTGAGTTTAGGTAAGGATTCACCATCCACTCCAACCAACCCTGATTAAAGGAACTGTAAAATGTTAAATATGACCTTCAATTCAAACAAAGTTTACTTAGTCGGTTTTTTGTTTTCTTCAGAAAAATTCAATACAAAGTTCATAAACTAGTTCTATTTCATTAGTTGCTCTGTCATATCTTATTAGTGCAGAAATTAGCTGAACCAGCTTTTAAACGTAAATTTCCTCATTTAAGTGGTCCTATTTGTTTCCAAGATGTGAAATGGTTATGTATCAGCTCAAATAGAACGACAGAGTTGGCCACTATTGTCACATAGAGTAACTGAGAGCAAATGAGAGTCACTAAGACACACTCAGACCGGATACTATGTTTTCAAAGAATCAGAAATATTAAAATGAAGATTACCAATTTCGAAGCTCCCGTTAATGATGCCCACTAAAGAAGCTGGGATATTAAATTGTTTCTCTATCTGGGTGTACATGCTGTTCATGTAAGCTCCAGACATTGTTTTCCCGAGGAATGCAAGTGACAGTGCCAGCAGAAACACCTAGGAAGGGAAGAATGCATAAAGAATCCAAAATTACGTATTTATGAATATTCCATGGTTATTTCCTCCACTGACATTGTGCTTCCAGTTTAAAAAGTGAGCAGTTCTGTTCCACTGATATGTGTGTAAATCGCAGCATCTATTCTTTTTTACAGTTATGGCTTCACTAAACAAACAATTTCAACAACAACAACAACAACAAAATATTTTGGTCTTCACCTTCTCTAACTGACCAAGACTGTCTTCAGAAAGCCCAAGGCCCATTTGCCCAGCCAAGGCAGCCGTGTGCCTGCTGCAAGGTTGCCATCTGCAGGACCTTCCCACCCTCTGTTCATCTGAATGACAAATTGCTTGTGGAACTGAGATCGCTTCCTTTGGCTGAATTACTCAGTCCAGGATCTGCTCTCCCATCTCAGCAGAGATCATGAACCCAGAACAAGTCATTTCAACCACAAGAGTAAATAACATATCCTTTTTACAAGACAATTAGTAGCAAATGACAGGGAAAAAAAGTAGAATGAATGAGTGCAGTAGCATTCAACTCCTTTTAACTTCAAGGTTCTTTACAAGCAGCATTTATCAAATGAAATCAATATTATTTTTAAATACATCTGCTGCAAATGCTAAAAAGCAAAAGAAATTTATTTGGATTTTAATTATTATGAAAAAGAAGCTATTTTATAAGCTTTTATAGCACTTCTTGACAGCTTGAATTACTATTCAACATCAACAGCCAATTTTTACTGCCACATCACAGTCAGCAAGGCTCATTTCACAGCTTTAAGGAAAGGGATGTTAGACTGCGGGGATTACACAAAGTCAGTGGTGGAGTTTCAAAGCAGCAATTGGCCAATATCTCCAAAACCTCAGAGAGTGTAAAGTTCAGGGAGAGCAAAAACCAGCACAGTTGTTTACAAACTAGTTTCACCTTGGTTAGGGGATCAAGGGTAGAAAAGAACAGCTTATCCATTCATTTAGTCTAGGCTGTAACTTCTATCAAAACTCTGTAAATGCAAGCAATTACAGTTGTGTGTTCCTACAAAATCACTAAAATATTGCTGTACCTTCAGCTTGGAAATGCAGCAGAATTTGTCCTCTGCATGTGGCTTCTCAGGTTCCTTCATGTTGCCTTTTTTAGTTGATACTGATGTCTGTTTCTGAGTCTGTCCAGTCATCCCATTACAGTGTTGAAAAAGATGAGAGAAAAAAACAAAAGTTTTTGTCCCATGTTTGCAAAAATATTAGATTCCTTCTAAGAGTAGCATTTTTCCTAAATAATTGCAAACTAGATTCCAGCAAAGCCTACAAGCCAATAGACTTTATCCTAAATGAAATAGCTTGATTAGAATACAGAGATTAACCTCTTGGCATTAAAATTAGAGGGAGACAAAATAAAACCAAATCCATCAGACCTACTCAAATTCTAAATGGAAGCAAAACAGACTCCATTCTACTTCCCCTCCCAAGATTTTCAAAAATATTCCTCTTTATTTGTCTGCCTACTTTTACTGATCTCCATCTCAGCTTGATGATTAGAGTGTCTTGTAGTGCTGAGCCACCTGCTTTCTTAACATTTTACATATATTCTAAAAATGTGTCAAAAGAAGGAGCAGTATATTCCAAGGACTTGGATATGCTTACCTGTAAAAGCCCCTACATATCTGAGGGTTTGCACAGTGAGTTAAAGAGAATTCATTCCAAGCACTCCTGCAAAGACTCCATTAAATCAAGTTATACAATGCAGTTCCCTGCTGCCTGCTGGAGTAAGCTGAAGGAAACCAGGGCAAGTCAGAGCCCTACCTTATAGTCAGGATGGATGCAGGTCAATTTCTGCTTCTTTTCAACTTGGATACACTTTCCAAGTGTGATCCTGCAGCACCTGCTCTTCTCTGTGATTTCCACTTCATGGATCCAGGGCTGGGGAGCAAGCTTGGCAAGCCCACCAATAGGACGGAATTGCCTTTCAAATTCTTCAACCCAGCACCCTCCTGGCCAATCTCTTCAAACATTAATTTCTACAACAATGTTAATCCTCTCAAATGTGTTTCCTAACTAACTTGATTCCTAGCAAATTCACAGGCATTAACTCCTTCTATAGCTACCTTCTCACTTCCAGTTTTTGAAAGCATAATACATTATTACAGCAGTCCTGGGAATACTTCACAATTAGCTGTAGGTGGTCAGCACTCAGACAGTTAGCTATGATAGATGCATAGTTTGTATTTCTGCTTTTCTCGCAGATACTTGCACAGACTGTGTTCAATCTCAGGACTAAACTGTGATCGTACAGCTTTGTACTGTCTTTGCAATTTGGAACAAACATTTATATCCCAGGGAATCGTTTGTCCCTTATCTAAATACTGCATTTCTCTGAAGCCCACCAACAAGGCCAAAACATCACAGCAGCCCCCTATGTCTGTCCTTTTCTGCTCCTAGGACCTGGCAAAGGGATTCCTTCCTCTACTGTACAGCCCCTGCATTTCACTATCACAAGCAGGGAACATCATCTGGCTAATTGCAGGTTTTCTCTTCTGGTGCTACAAGAAACCAGACGGCAACCTGTTACCATTTGACTTGGGGGGTCAGACACACCACACTGCTCTGCATGCAATTACAGAAGACAAAACAGCATTGTTTGCCTTCACCTGTTCATACCTTCCCTCAGAGGATAAATTATTATAGGGAAAAAAAGGTATTTCAATCAATTTTTTACTGGGAAGATTATTAAGATTATTAATTGAATAACAAAGTAGACAGAATTATCATTTCCGTCTATGTTTCTGAAATTACTTTCCCCAGCCTTGTAATATTTTGTGGTCACACTTCATCAAATGGACCTGAAGCCAACACAGACTAACAGCCTAAATTATCAAAGAAGCAGGTGCACAACCCACTCAGCTCAGGTCCATTCGCGCCGCACTTTAAATCTAGGTTGGAATTTAAACTATCATTTCTGTGCCTAAAGAAGAACCAGGCATTCTCCCGCTCCCTCTTCTCATCTGCCTGCTCTCCATTGTACCTGCCTCTTGCATGTACCTGCCTCTTGTAAACCTTGTTTACACTCTTGGCTCTTCACACTCATCTGCAAACCTCTTTAACTCATTAAACAGGCACAAATAGAGTTGTATTGAAATATAGTTATGCAAAAGTTTGCCCTGGGGTTCTGGCTGACCTACCAGTTGTCATGTAAACACCAGCACCTCAATCCTGCTCCTAAGCCTACAACGTTCACTGAAATTTGAAGGAGAGGGCAGTAAAATTCCTCCTTCGGCTCCTGCGCTGAGTTGGTGTTATATTTGTGGCAGGCTAAGAAGCTGGCAATGACACCACAACTGCCTCTTCCAGTCATCTCCACGGCCTGACTAAATCCCCACAGGCAGGCAGAAGGACGGACAAGTGACCCGAGGACACGGGCTTTGCACAGCGCACAAAGGTTTGTGGCGCAGTGCGGGCAGCCCAACGCAGCGGTGGGACACGCGGCATCCGAGGGAACCTGGGCTGAGCAAAGCTGGCTCAAAACCAAAACAGATTCTTCCTGTGGGGACCAAAACAGGCTGGTTTGGTGCAGATGACGGCAGCAGGCAGGCGAGCATTGAGACATCAGCTGGGACCCATTTGTCCCACACAAACCCAGCAATACTTTTTTATAGTTTTAAATCACATTTCGCTCTAGCTAGCAAATAAAAAGGACAAAAGCACACAAATACCTGGATTTAAAAGTTGATGATGCAATGTTTTGCAGGTTGCCTTGTCTAAGTCCCAAGAGGACATCCTACTTTCAATGTAAAATCATCTTCCATTTAGCTCAGCTTAGTCATGTAGATAGACTGCTACATCTTTGTTTTGTTTACAAACAGGGTTAAAAATCACAAAACGTTAACGATTCAGAGAGCAATTATGGTGTCAGAATTTTTAACTAATTTATTTTTCTGGTTGCAAAAAGCTTTTTGAGATCTTATTTTACTAGGTACAGTTCAAGCTGTTACTCAAATGCAATTACACTAATGTTAGACTGAGACAAAGGAAAATATTCTCATAGGAAAACAATTAGGTACTTACAGTTTTGAAAAAGTTTCTGCAAGAAATCACTGATATGGCACACTTGAACTTTGCCTTTTAATCTACATCGTTGAAAATTAACCTAGTATGGGACCAAACTTGTGTTTTTGCCAAATAGTTTCAGCTGTGCATTTTAGAGTACTCACTCAGATGTGACAGACATGGACTGTTCTTGGAAGGAAAACTAAGCCCATCTCTCTCTCTTCCCTGCCAAAAAAAAGTCAAGGGCTACATCTGTGTCAGATCTCTGAGCATGAAATTCTGACAGTCCTGCCCACTGAAGACATCCAGAGAGCACTCGCAAGCAAGAAAGGAACTGATGCACACCAAAATCCTAAATGCCACATGTAAAACGTGGTGAAGGTGGGATTGGGATTAATGAAAACCTGAATTTCTGATATGGTACCTTCTCAGTTCTCACACATCAGAAAAACTCTCAAGTAAAAAGCTATTTTCATGCTTCTGATATGTGAAAAGCCTCCTACTTCCTCAGAAAATATGCATTTTGTTAGAGCTATTGCACTGCTTTCTGTTTTCCTGTTGGTCTCCAAATCACACCTGATGACTGCCTATATTAGAATTTGGCTTATATATCTTAACCAGAAAGAGATAGTATGTGTCCACCTCTGATCCTCTAAGGAAAATCTGAGGTAAATTATTATTTCCCCCTAAGGTATTTCAACAGTTTTCTTGCATTTTACATTTTCTTCACTTACTCACTGCCACTTTTGGGAAATTAAAAAATCCTCTGAAGAAATAACAAGGCAAAAACCTATGGTGTGAGCTGTGAGGCTATTGCCCACTGAAATAAGCAAAATGGGGAAATAAATGCCATTGTCTTAAAGTTTAATGAATTGTTAAATAAATAACCATGAAATAAACTTTGGTGAGATAAAAAAATCATTGCAATAGCACATAATTTCAGCTCAGAGCAAGTAAGGTTGAAGATTCAGGCCCAGCAAAGGAATTACAAAAAATGAAAATCAAAATTTCCAGTCAAATAAACAACACCTTGTAGTACGCACTTAAAAATTTGCTTTAAATCCTTATTTCCATAGCAGAAAAATTAACCCAGAGATTATTTTAAGAGGCAATTCAAGTGATTTGTAATTGGCAATGGGTACAAATTAAATACCTCTCCAAGAAAAGAGGAGTAGATATATGAAACTGCCATATGGTCAGAAATGCAGAGTTTAATATTCAGTAAATTTACACAAAATTCAATACAGGGGAAATTCAGCATTGTTCTTGATTGTGATTAATTCATGGATAATAAAGCATTATAGAGTTTATAATGTTTTAGCATACAGAATTCCCTTCTTCTTCATGGGATTTCTGCTAAAGACCATACTCTCACTAAGTTCAGTAGTTCCTGCACTATCAACCTTCTGTCTGAGAAACTGAGAGACTACAAGTATTTTTTCCTGTCTGAATAGGTTATTTTTGAGGGGTAGCTCTAATCATTCAAATGCTTCAACATACAGAAAATACCTTGAGAACATCAAGTATTTGTACAGAATCAGGTATGCCCTATTCTTAGCAAGCAGTTTTGTTGAAGATCCTCATCCAGAGTCTCACAATAGGCATTAGAGTCAGATATTTCCAGAGAGTAATTTATCCCATTTTAAGACAGCTGTCTAAAATAAGTGGGAGGAAGAACCTCTCTGGAGGTGCTTCTTTCTTCCCTTTGATTTGGAAGTCTCAAAAGCCTAGCTTAGTCTGGATAACTAATTTTTAGACAGATAAAAATCAGGTCAGCTGACACCTGTCCTGGTTCTCTCTCTTTGTGTCATTCTAGATCTACTCATCTTGGCCAAGGAACAAAAATCTCCCAGTCCAAGGTCAGGACCTCCTTACAGCTGCTTCTGCAAATTCACAAGAAATCCAAATGGATAAACAGTGTTCTTGTGGAAAGCAGTAACATTGCTCAGTGAAAAATGCAGAGTACAATTGTCGGTCCTAGTCTAAATGTGATACATCATTATTATTTACCTATCCAAATACAGAAGACATTTCTGCCCTCATTCTAAAGGCAACACATTGTTTTGAAAACATGCAGGGCCAAGTAGCTCTTTCCCAGCACTGCAGTTGTAAGCAAGCACTTCTAATCCAAGAAAAGCTGGGAATTTGAACTTTATTTCCACAGAACTACAGCAGCCATGGGTTGCACATCCCATGGGACATGGCATGGCAAACCAGAGAAGGATATCCTGACACAGAGTCGGTTCACCATCATTTCCCCCATCAGTTCAGAGCTGGATTCAGAGCAGTGTTTAAAACCATTTCATTTCTCAGTAGTGTCTGCTGAGATCTGCTTCTCTGGCAGTGCAGAGCTGTGATAGCTGAGTAGCCATGTACCTCCTACTCAAATGGAGGCTAACAGGGAGAATTTCTTACAAGGACAACACAGAATTCTTTCCTCAGGGTTGTGTCCTGGTCTGAGTACACTCTCCAAAAGCTTCACTGCAAATTTCAACCTTTAAACAGAGCAGCAAAACTGAGCATAGGAACCTCACAATAAAGACCTTTTCACAACATTTTCTCTCCTTTAACTTGCTCATAAGGGTCTCTGCATCTGCATAAATTAAAAAAACCTCACTCAAGAAATTTCGAGAACCTACTTTCTCAAAAGAAAGGGAAGAAAGATGCAAAATAAAGAAAGATGCAATAATTTAACTGATTCTCCTTTAATCAGAAATGTATTTATTTAGGCAGTGTTTATATCAAACTAAGGTAAATCATGAGGAGCCACAAGGTCTCCTTGTGGTGACCAGTGAAGAGACTCATAGGTAAGACCTTGATCTACTCAAAGGTAGAAAAGCATCCACCTGCCTTTAATAAAAAAGTAGGATGATGTTTACCCCTGTATGTGCAGAAACAGAGACAGACACAAACCTTTCTCCCATTTTGAGTCTGAATTCAGATCTAGTTTGACCATACAGTAAGATTTCCTTCCCTCTCACCTCAACAGAGTTCATGTCAGCTACAGGCTACATAAAAATTCAGGTCTGTCTTCCATCCTCAACTCTGCCATCGACTCTACTCAACCCCCTGAAATTCATGATTGCCTCAATTTCTTCCCCTGTAACACAAGAATAATAAATAGACATTTCTAGAAAGCATTCAGACCCATACCTTGGAGAAAATACTGCATATGTGCGAAACATTATTGTTGTCTGGTTTCATAACTATTTATTTATTTAAACCAGTGATACTCTCATAGCAGTTTCTCCCTTAAAAAAGGGGTTTAGCACATTGATTTCCACTTGTGTGGATTTGGGGGCTTTGCTTTTGTTTTAGCAAAACATATTCGTGCCTTCTAGCCTTGCAGCAACCTTTATGAAGACATGAAGTTCTTTATTCTTCATAAAATTTGCTGCAAGTCTGGAAGACATTCTGTTGTACAAACTTCTGGTTTTAAATGTTAGAAAACATAAATGTTTCAATTGTCAAAACAGCTTTTCAGATTGTTGAAAAGCTAATTACATACTTTTGGGCAGTACCTCCTATTTAAGGTACAAAGGGCTTTGTCGTGTGATCAAATTGTCAGCTTTCCACTAACAAGGCAAATTGTCTCAGGAACATACTTTGAAAAAAGTTAAAGAACGAATGTACTGCGGGTTGACTGGCAGTTCAAAGCTTCAAAGTCTCTCTGGAGTCTTTTCCTCGGAAAAAATGACATTGTCTATGATTCATCAATCAGTGGTTTATGCAACTTGATAGCATTTCACTTTCACTATCCATCAAGTCCACACGGTTTTTGGTGTGTGATAATTTGCTTTGTGTGCAGAGATATCATCAGGCTAGATGGTTAAAGGTGATATTCCTGGCCTTTCTAGGTACACTTTACTTAGCTCAGTCCTAAAAGGTGTGAAACATCTGAGTGGAAGATCCAGGAGTTTTTGGGGATCAGGCACGTACCTATGCATGCGCCTGCGAGCGCGGCTTTCTACCTGCAAACACCTCATTTTTAAAACATGGGAAATTTTCATTTTTTCATAGATATTCTTTCTCAGAAAGGTTAAAGTTGCATGAAATATACATCTTTTGGCAGTGAAAGCTGAAGTACTGACTTCAAATAACAGTGTAGCTTTAAGACCTTCTAATAGAAAACACCTCACTTCTATGGTGATAACTTTTACGGTTCTTTCAACAGTTGCTTTTTCGACTTCTACAAACGGTTATGAGTATTATAAAAGGCAACAGGATGATATATGACTTAAAGCAGTGGGCTGTAGTGATCCATAACACCATCAAGACTGTGCCTGCTTATGACAACAGCTTAGAAAATAGCTTAAGATCATGTTAACCTCTCGTTTACATGAAGTGGTATGAAATGCTCTGTTGACACGGAATTATATTTGGCATTGCCAACGCTGCTCATTTTTTTAGCACAATACCACTAAGCATGAACAAAATTCCAGTGAATATGTGGCAATGTGAGAGCTCTCTAAAATGAAATGAGCCATTTGCAGCCCATGGCTACTCTGTGAAAACTTACAAAATCAAGCCTACAGTCACTAGAATCACGGTGACTAGCCAGAGTGGAAATGTGTAGGAATCCTGCAAATCAAGAAAACTAATAATAATAAAGAAGACTACCTATAAAGACAGTAATTTATGTAACAGAGAATACTCTGAAATCAAAAGCAGAGTTTAAGATATCCATTTTAAATATACAGTAGGTATTCAACAGCTATGGATTTTAAAGATACTCATCCTGAAGTCTGTGCATCTCTGCTGCTCTGCAAAAGGCTGTTTTCTGAATCAAATGTTTTCATAAGGTGACTTTTCAACTTTGTCCCATGGAAACTTTATCATTCATTGGCACAATATGTGCTAATATGAAATTATTTCAACATGTTCATGACTGAAAGGTTCCAGAGCCTCATGTTTTTCCCCTTGCAATAACACAATCCCTTCAATTTTCCACTGG
The DNA here is from genome assembly GCA_013400915.1 of Pardalotus punctatus. Classification (NCBI taxonomy): domain Eukaryota; kingdom Metazoa; phylum Chordata; class Aves; order Passeriformes; family Pardalotidae; genus Pardalotus; species Pardalotus punctatus. Next base: position 37,650 of record VZTX01002256.1, on the reverse strand, counting down.
GTATTTGGTTCAATAAGAGTTTATTGTGAAAAACCACCATCTCTTGAACTAACCACGTCACTTTTAGCTCCTAAATTATTTGTGAGAGCTCACATTTAAGTGCTGACTTTTTCACACCATTCCTTATTTCTGTTATCAAGGATGAGCTCAGCCAAAAGTTGACTTGCTGCTAAATGGAAAGAAACAGCAATATTTGGTGCAAAAGGCACTACCATAACAGACCAAAAATCCGCTAAATATTTTCAGATGCATATGCTGAACTTGTAATGAATTTTTAATGACTTCTTACAGTAGAAAGACAATTTCTTGTACTGATTCATGTTCCTTGTGCTATCAAAGTCTTTTCTCATCTCCAAGTAGAATGAAAAGGTCAGGTCTTGCACTCACACATACAATGATTCAGGCATAATATAAATCCAGCCCTACTGCACTTTTTTTTTAAGAAGGGCTATCTTATCCTGCAGCTGCATGTGATGACATACCATAAATAATTTAATTAGTGTTTCATGGTATTGTCAACGTAAATTCTCCTACGTAAGATCACAGACTGCATCTCCCCTTAATGAAAAATTATTACGAACATGACTGATTCTCAGTTCAGCACAACTCTCCTTTTTAAACAGCAGGGAAAATGCCACTATTAATAGCAGAGCTGTCAAGACAGCATCATCTAAAAGACTCAGAGTGTTTCAAGACAAAGCCAGATTGTCATTCTATTGCAGCAGTTTGCAGAGGAAAAAAAAATCTGACTTTTTAAAAGTGAGATAGTTTAAAAGAAAACTTAGTTAAAACTTATGCACTGCATCGGGTATGAAGGGCTGACATGAATCTGCGTAGAATTCTTTTGAAAAGCAGCAGTTTCTCTAAGAGCTGACTGGTTTCATTTGCTTCATATTTACCAGTGATTCATCTGCAGCGGAATAAGTCTGGGGAGCATGGAGGGTGGTTCCTGGTCTCACTGCATCTGCTACAGATGTCTGTGCTCTTTGAAAGATGCTGGGGTGGGGAAGAAGGGGTGGAGAATTCTCACAGTTACACTTAAACAAATCAGAAATAGCGCTTCTACACATGCCTAATTCCTCAATCTCTTTTTCCCCTAGCAGGACCATTTAGGGAGACTTCATTCTGTCATTCAATATCTTAGGGGTGGCCCAATTTAGGCCTTCCAGTACCTAAGGGAAAGATGGACAGAGACTCTTTGCAAAATATGGAATGACAGGACAGTGGGGAATGGCTTCACACTGACGGAGAGTAGATTTAGATTGGATATGAGGAAGAAACTTTTCCCTGGGAGGGTGGGCAGGCCCTGGCACAGGGTGCCCAGAGAAGCTGTGACTGCCCCATCCCTGGAAGTGTCCAAGGCCAGCTTGGATGGGACTCTGAGCAACCTGGGATAGTGGAAGGTGCCCCTGCCCATGGCAGGGGGTGGAACTGGATGATCTTTAAGGTCTCTCCCAACCCAAATCATTCCATGATTCTATAATTCAGTGTAGTCACCCTGCCCTTCCTTTTAGCAGGGCTTTTTGTTCTGCTTTGAAGGTCACATGGATACAACACATTAGAGAACTCCCTATACTATTGGAGTAGTGGCATGCGTACATTCCAGCAATATCTTGGAAACCTGAATACCTTTTCATACATTAATTGCTATAGAAAGTGACTGAAGAGAATTACCATAGCAAGAAACAATAGATGGCTTAGGTTACCAGAAAGGAAGAATAATACTTCTATTCAATATTCATATTTACCATTAGCACTCTCTAGAGCCCTTGAGAGTGACGTTGCTAACCAAAAGGGAGTCCTGCTTTTGCTTTTAACTTCTGGAAGCAGGTTGCAGGAGAGACAGGGGAAAAGAAAATCAGAAAGTTAAACCTTCTGTTGTATTCAAAGGTAAATTTCTGGATGAAATTAAAACACTACAAACTGTAACTCACCAACCACTGAGCTGTCAGTTCTGACTTTTCTGATCTAAACATGGGGTTTATTTCTCTTGCTTGAGGGATTCCCAGCTATAGGCACTGATTGAGCACAAACTCTGCTGAGCTCATTCTCAGGGCAGTCATTAGCAATAGTCCTTTGAGGCTACATCATTGCTCTGTCAATGGCGTGAGCTGAGAACAAAATACATCATAAAAGGTGGTTTAAAATACTGTTAAATACCCAAATTACTCCTTTCCATTTGCTCATCAATTCCTTGGATGGATACCCTTCATTTCTGAATCATCTTTTTTTTTCCACTGGGAAAGAAATTATTAACTTTCCTCTTATCTCTCAGCTGCTTCTTACGTATTTCCTCCTCAGGTTTAACATCAGTTTTGGGATCAACAAGAAGAGCTCTTTGTATTTTTATCAGCACTGAAATGGCCCACACAAAACAGGAGTAACAAAGAAAGTTGTGCTAGCAAAAGCATATTTGATAAAACACTATTTGAACAAAACAATTACACACAGCTGAAATGCTAAGAGAAGAAAATCACAACCCCACACACCAGAAAGTACAAACATTGTATATTCAATCACAGACCAAGCAAGAAATACTGGGAATAGAGCATTATAGCCAAAATGCTCAGACTTTGGCATCCAAATGGAAAAGTTTAGGGAACAATCAAGGTTCCTAACCATAATTGTCTAGTGTGGTTTTACGCTCCCTCTGATGTTCCACTTAGTTTTTAGTTGCTACAATAGCGTCCTGATAGCCAGGTTCATGAATATCAGTCCTGGATATTTTCAGATATACAAAATGACAGCAGAAAACCTGGTTTACTCTTCTGATTTCAGATTTGGCCATACAGGGTACTTTGATTTTTTCAGAGGTGCTGACACTATCAATGAAATCTCTGGTTTTGTGCTTTATTTTGTTTTGCAGCTTAATTTAAAAGGAATGAAAGGCTACCAGAATTGCTATAAACATGAAACAATAGCATTAAACATCGTGCTTAACTCACGTAACAGCTACAAGCTGTGGCACATGCACCGTTCTGTGTCATTACTGGCAATATTTACACTGATGCATATTAATGCTGCTGCTGTCCTGATGGATGGCTTATTCAAAAAAAATTGAAGTAAGACCATTGCAAGTTAATGCTTAAACTTTCCCTTTTTCTGTTTTGATACAACAGGCCGACTAATCCATGAGTTATTCACAAAATTCTAGTTCCTGATAACTGAGAAACAATGTAATTTACTGGAGACATCTGCCTCACACAGCTGTACAGCAGCTGGGAAGTGCCTGCAACAGGTAATATGGCTCTGACAGTCTCACAAGTGGGAGAGATACATCCGTTACCAGGAGTCTTAATGCACCTTATTAATGTTATTAAGCAAATGAAGAACTCAGACACCAAAAAGTTGCCATTAAAGGTGGGAACCAGCTGCCCAGCATAGCCCAAGAAGATCCTAAGAAAAAGGTAAATATGGGAAAGAGGGAGACAGCCTTAAACGTCAGGCACTGAGCACACAAGAGAGCAGAAGCACCCCTGATGGAATTAATTTCATACGCATTTAGACACCCACAGAGGAAACATCTCACCTGAGCGAGTCACCCAAGGCTGCTTTTGTAGGCAAAAAAGAGGAACAGGCACAAATCATCTAAGCTGTTTTAGACTTCTGCACTAGCAGCAGGCATGAGAATGGTCTCTCTGTTCATCTCACATGTAAAATCCCACTTCCCAGGAGATAAAGCAGCAGACTCTGGAGGCAAGGCCCTGTTCCTCTGCTGCCAGCACCCCCCAGCGCAGAGCATGGTCAGCGTTTTGCAGCTCTAGATATTGTGTAGGTAGTTTCCAGAAGGAACCAGGCCCTTGGCAAAACATGTCTTCTGGATTGTTTTTAAACCTCAGCTCTGGTGCCACCTAACCCTCTTACAGGCACAATTCTTTAGACAAATCTTTGCATACAGACTAAAACAGTAGTATAAATATCTAAAATTACCACTCGGAACAACTAACTACTCAGAATAGAATTGATCACAGATTTCTTTAATGAGAGCACTTGACTCTCTTTTTCCTTAGGCTGATTACAGTTGTTACGCACAGTAATAGAGAGTTTTTTCTAAGATCAAGGTTAAGGAACTTTGTCAGTGGTAAAAACAGGTTTCTAACCACTCATTGAATGGCACCAACTGCACAGTATTTAGTGCCAGCATCTTGAAATTTGAGTTATGAACTGTTCTGCTGTCAAAGAGATTCCACAGTTTCATATTCCATTCCTGTTTGTATAGGAAAACACTACTCCTGCTTAAGAGAACCTGCAACAGAAGCTGCAATACCCCAATTTTGTTAACTTCACATGTGACTAATTGCTGGACAGACTTCTTGCTGGCTCTGCCAAGATACTGTGTGGCCCAGGAGGCTGGCAATGCTCCTGGGACATCATGAGCCTGCTTTCATTTCTACAATGCACACAAGAAGCAGCCTTTCTCTCCTTCCCTCAAAGGTTTAGTGGCTACCCCCCAGTCCACTTACAGGACAGCTGCAATTGGAATTTGGGATCAATATTTACTTGAAAATTGGTGTTTCGTTTTACTTCTGTCAACCCACAGCTTGATTCAAGTTTGATACTGAAACCACTCAGATTCTTTAAAACATCAGAGATTCTGAGTATTCAGTTAAATCTTTTAAAATCTTAGACACAAACTGATCTATCCATTGCTTTTTGGGATTATAAACAACATCTTTCACACAGGCTGAGCAGACAGACCACTGCTGAGTGTCAGTAGCACATGGAGCACTTCCCACCCTGGAAAAGCACATCAAGGCATTTTCAAGTTCAATATTCAGGCAGCGAAGACTGGCTGGTGTCAATCCCCAGCCAGATTATCTGTATAATTGTTTCTCAGCACAATTCAATCTCTATAAAATGGGTTTAATCATGCCCTCATTTCAGAGGGTGAAATTGCTACAGTGAAAGTAACACCAGAATGTTATTTCATCACAGTCAAATTCTACAGTGAGTCTTCAGAGAGACAAACTTGTTTCAGATGTTGCACAAAACTTACTGTCATGCTGAAGAGAGAACACTGTACTCACTTCTCTTACGCTGGGACTGTCCATCCAGAGAGGGGATAACAGGAACCTGGTGGAAAAAGGTATATGATCATATTAAAAATAGAGAGAAAAATACCCAGCAGTAGCGCCCCCTTAAAAAAACAACAAAAAAGAATAACCACAACACACACACACAAAAAACCCAAAGCAACATCTACAACAACCAACAAAACATTTGGTCACTTTCTAGAGTCTTATTTGCAGACTGTTGTAATCAAGTCAAGAGGCTACTATCCCAGCTAAATACTCCTTCTGTATTCACCTCAAGTAGCACAGATGCCTGAAGTGAGCCAGCACTGGAACTTGAGCCATTGCAGTGAAAATCTGGTACTACAGACTAAACCAACAAAGGAGGGGGTTTCCAGTAAAGGCAATGAACTTGGCAGTGGAGCAGTTCTGAACTAATTCATGTTTTGGGGATAGAAAAGATGTACGTGATAACTTCTTATCATAGAGAACTTTTGCTGAGCTTTTGTGCCAGCATCTTGACCTCTATAAATAATTAAAGGACTTCTTTTCCAAAGACATTGGGGTACCTAGAATAAACTAAGGAAACAGAGGAGGGAGGAAAAAAAAAGAGATTTGCCTAATTTCCACTGAAATCACAGGAAAATAGTTCTAATCTGTATCTATGGAAATCTGCAATCAGGTAATTCATTCGCACTGGATTTAGTCTATTAAAAACTGTACATTTTTCCCTGAATGATACTCTATGCACACTAGAGAAATAAATTTGCACAGGTAGTTTTATTCTGACATTGCCCAGCTTTTTAGTCTTAGTCATTGCCTTCTGAAAAATATTAATTGATTCAATTTTCATGCATGACAAAGAATCCACCAGTGTTAGTAAAACATGAGATTTTACATTAATAGTGACAGAATTTTCATTCACATTTAGACTTGACTGAAAAATGTACATGATTTCTACTGTGTTACCCTGAATGAGAACTCTATCTGTCAATTTAAGTAACTTTCTCTCCTTTCTTATTTGTCATACAGCTTTTATCCCTTCAGACACCTTTTCTTTCTGATCTATATTGTACAACAAACCTCCACAACTAACTTTTCCATCTTTCCTGAGATATGTTTTCTTGTATTTCAATTACAGGTGGCCTGGTGTTTCATTTGCTCTGGCTTTCTTTGTAACTTTTGTTACCTTATTTAGCCCTCGAAAACACCCACAGGGAATATTACCTCAGCAGCTTATCCGAGCTGTAAAATCGAGGCTGCATTTCTGATGTGCAATGTGCTATTGCAGCACCTTCACGAGGGCATTCTGCATAGCCCAGGTGAATATTTCCTGATGTACTAATGCAATAATGACCCACCTGCCTCTGCTCCTCTCTGGGGCACTTGCTGTCTGTAGGGATCGGGATTAACGACGCTCTCTCTGTGCTGCCTGATGTCAGAGCTGAGAAAGGTGTCAAGGATATATAAGTGCCGTATTACTTGCCAGAAGGGAAGAGGGGAAAGGATACTCCAGAGCAAGAAGCAAGCGTGGAATTGTTGCATGCACACTTCTTGCTAACCAAGAGGGCTCGCTGGCTTCTCCAGTTAGATCCGTGACCACAAAAAGGTAAATAATTTCCTTTTTTTCTTACTTACCTGCAGTGCAATGGATGTACTTTAGGAAAGCACAATATCCCCTATTATTAATCAACAGCGTTTTCCAGGAAAAGGCTTAGACAGCTTCAAAGTAAACTGCACTGTGGACCAGGATTTGAGACTGGGAGAAGTCAGGAAATGCAAACCCGAGATAAGGGATAGAACTGACACCACTGGATGGAAAATGAGCATTTGCTGCTGAGAGCTATATTTCTGAAACTGCATTGTGTCACTAAACTTGAGGGGATCATTTTTCTCACTCTAGCCTGTGAAAAAGACAAGCTGCTCTTGATTTAGGACAGAATGGGCATCAGTAGTAGGATATGCTGAAGAGTATTTGGGTTTGCTTTCAGTTTTGAATCATTATTCTTTTCAGAAAGTTTGGAAGGAAAGATGTGCAACCTAAAGCTGTCAGTTTTCTTCATTGCACTTTCTGTCACTCTGAGCTGTTTGGAAGCCACACCTATTGAGAAGTGAGTAATAAATAATCACTTTTATTTCTTTTTAGGGAAAAAGGTGTTCAGATTATTGCATGAATTGCTTTTTCTTTCATGTCTCAAGTAATATAAAAATAGAGTTATTCAATCTCCCTAATTTATTGTTGTTCAAAGATTGCTGTCTGTGGCTGATGATCTATCTGATGGTACTTCCAAGAGACAAGGATGGATGCTGCCTGTAATGTCACAGAATACACTCTCAGGACTCAGTGAGGAAATGCCAGAACAACCAGCAGCAAAGACAAAAAGGTATTGATTTTCCTTGTTTCTTCCAGGTATATCAGATTGAATCATGAAGCAAACTTTGTTCCAGTGATATCCAGCTACTTGAGACTCTGCTTCTGCTGTTTTTTTCTCAAAGAAAGATTAAAATATCCTTCTGCTAAATAGAGATTTTCTGTAAGCATAAAGATCAGCTTCTCTGTAACATAAAGATCAAAGCATTCAGGGCAGAAAGTGAAATCCAGGGACAAAGTTGCGAATCATTTAATCACTTTATAATTACGACAATTTCATAAATTACAAAGGATGCAAATACTACATTACCTTGAGAAGAAAGGTCTATTTTGAAAGTGCCTTCTTTTTTAAAAAATTGTCAGATTTCCAAGCCTGAAGGGGAAAGAAGAAAGGTATTCTTTTTAATAATATTACTGCTCTGATAGAATGGAATTATTTTATAGTATAAATACTCTCAATAAGTAAACAAAATTTTAATCACATAATTAAATATTAATTCAGTCATGGGAAGAAAGAAAAGAAGAAATTGGTTCTGATAGAATTTAACTTGCTGAAATGCATTCACATAAATTCATAAATTCAATTTCAGGCAACTTTTTTAATGAATATAAAACATTTCGAGATGTATTTGGAATTTGTTCTAAAAGATATGCAGCACTGAACTATTCTATTTTTCACAGAATCATCTGTGTTGGAAGAGACCTTTAAGTTCATTTCGGTTTGTCAGGCTTTTGAGTGAATTTCATTCAATGACAACGTTGTTATGGATATACTCAGTAAATACACACGTATATGTAGCTCCCTGTTCCTCTCTCTTCAAATACATATTAAAAAATTGATATTATATGACAATTCTGTTACCTTCCAAAGTATTTTTATAATGGAGACAAAGTTCTCATGTTTTTACAGCTATTACTTTAAAAAAAAAAAACAACCAAAAAACAACAAAAAAACCCCGCAACAACATCAACAACAACCAACCAAAAAGAAAAAAAACAACCAAAATAACCGTAATACTCAAACACAAGGCATCACCTTTATGAGTGTGCTGTGCCTTATCTGCTTTTCTGGGGCCCAGAACTGCGTCTCACTGGGTGAATTGTCCCCTGGAAGCTCATATTCATTTAAAGCCTACAGACCAGACAACTAAAAGGGGCAGTGGGTTCAGCCAGGCTAGAAATAGAAATATTAGAAACGAGATAGAAACCCAACAGCTTCCTATCAGGTCTTGAGTTTTCAACTTGGGGTGTCATTGCCTGATTTTGTAGCTTTAATGAAAAAGAGAATTCTGCCTCCAGAAACAAAGGATCTCCATGAGAACCAGTTGCTGTTTGACTCTCATGTTAAGGACCTCATTAAAATCAATAGAAATACCCACGAAAATCAAAGAGAGGTTATATCAAGCCCTATCCAACCATTTTCTTTTAATACAATTACACATTTGAAATATTAATTGCTTAAAAAATGTTGCACATCTACTGATGAAGAACCAGTATAATACAGGTATTTCTTTCACAGCTACTATTCCATTTGGATTCTTAGAGCAATACAAATAACTTCCACAGGCTATATGACATTTTAGATGACACATTTAATAATCAATAAACAAAGGAACATATTGGTAACTGCTCAGAGTTTGAAACTGGAAAATTGTTGCTCTTCACAGTGAATTTTAGCTGCAAACTGGGATCTACCTCGTGCCACATCAGCATGAAGAAGTCCAGGAAAATGAGCAATAACTCAGCAGGCAATCTCAGCAGGCATTTCTGTGTGAAGGGACACAGCAGTCTCAGATACAAATTAGAAAACCCAAGCTCTCTCAAGCTAACCATTTTATTGTGATTAAAAAAACCAAAAAACCCTCACACTACATAAGTTTTACACGGAGTTCTGTGAATGCTCTGTTGGTTCAGATAATAAAATGTTATTTTTAGATATGGATTCTTCCATGGACACTCCTTACAGTATCATTCAGCAAATAATTCCCTCCCACCACAACAGAACTTTCAAGTTGCTGGTGTTTCAAAACAGATGTGGCAGTTTTTCAGTAGATGAAGTCTCTGTTTAGTCAGAGCTAGGTGGTAGAGAGACAGAGCTAAAGACCATCTGAAGTGGGACTGAAGCTGGCAGAAGCCGGCAATGCCTGCTGCCTCTCATGATATGTGGTCCAATTGGGAGAAAAAGTCTTTGGGTTTAATTCACTTGATGTGGACTGGAATATTACCACTCACTTCAGAGAGAGCAGGATATGATTCTGTGGGAAAAAGAGAACTAAATAAATGTTAGTGATTATCATTACGTTAGTAATCCTCGTGATATCAGCAAGAGCTCTAAATAGATTTAGAACTTCAGCTGAAAGTTAAACATTTAGTCATTGCTTTCACTTAGTGTCTTACCTATACTATCATTACAGGTTTTCTAGATGTCATAAACTGCTGTGCAGGATATCAATAAAAACGACATATGACTGTTCAGGTCTCTGCATTTCAATAACCCCCATCATTAAAACTGATAATAGCACCCAGCACAAGGATTTTTTTCAGTACAAAGTAGGTGGTGGGAAGACTGTAATGTTCCTGTATTTGTGCACATATTAAAAGAACTCCCACATTAGCAGAGCTCAAATGACTATGAGAAGTGGCACGCTCGATTGCTCATCACTTGACTTCATCTTGGCTCTTTTTGGTTTCACCTTGGCAGTCACCAGCTGGAGAAGCGGAAATGCAACACCGCCACGTGTGTGACACAGCGCTTGGCCGACTTCCTGGTCCGCTCCAGCAGCAGCATCGGGGCCGTTTATTCCCCTACAAACGTGGGCTCCAACACATATGGAAAGAGGGACACAGCAGGGCTATTAAGCAGGGAACCCCAAAACCATGCACAGCTTTAGGGTGTTGAGATGGCTGCTGACAGAGTTTTCATTAGGAGCTCGGTTTTTAATGTTTCGACAACCTTTCAGTCATTTATTACCTGTACAGTCTTACCAGTGCCTTGTTTTCTCTGTGTGTGTGGGTATGTGATTTTTGTTCATCATTCCACTATGCAGGTACAATGACATACATAGGCTATTCTTTCAACTCCATTAAGAACTCCAGAAATCTGCTTGTTAAATTCCTTTGTAAAAATCTATCATGACAATAAATGGAAAAGTAATTGCAACAGGGTATTATTATTATTATTATTATTATTATTATTATTATTATTATTATTATTAAAAAGATGAAAAAGATAACCCATGATGTGTATGTCTTTATAGTCACAGTTTGCTAAGAGAAAGAAATCATCTTAATTAAAGAACGACAAATACCAGAATGCTAGCAAAAGTTATGTCCTAATGAAAGTAAAATAGACGAATCTTCTGGTTTTGAAAGGCCTACAGCATCTTGTTTTGTACAGCTGAAGGAACAGCTAGATGAGAAAAGATGCTGCATTGTGCCCCATAATCACACAATTACGCAGTTCCCACTGTAGCATACATCAAGCAAGGAAAAGTCTTGCAGCACAGATTTCTGTGCTCACTGAGCCAGGGATTTTAAGGATTTGCAGTTCTTACTTTAAGATGGTATCAACAAAATGTAAGCAGAATGAGTGTAAGTGATTTTAAATACAAATAAGATAAAGCTCTGATAATGACCTAGCAGAAACTCCCGTCCTTGGGTACTCCTTTCCTTGAACAAGAGAATGAAGGGAAGAGAAAAATACAATGAGTAGTTCAAGAACCAAAACATATCACAGAAACACAGTAATTTTGTCCACTGGCATACTTATATTGCTACCAAAATCCAGGGAAACTATTTTACAGATGGGCAGACCTTAATGAGAATCTGACAGTGTTGTTTTCTCCTATCTCAGCGCAGAATCAGTGCAGGTTTAAAAAACATGTTTGTTCCTTTAAATTGTTAAACAAGTTTTAATAGAGGTGACGTCCTATATCACAGAAATGGTTATTTTGTCCACACTTTCTCAGTGAAGGGTTCACTATCATCTAAAAAATATTATTGTTCAATTATGAAAAACATTCAGAAGCACCTTAGTTCTGGATAAGCAAATGAAATTTTAATAATTGTCTTCAGTTGGTTTGTGTCTGTTATAAAGTATATCTCAAAATAGAAACATTTTTGCTTAAGTTTAATATTAAATGGCATATTCACTTCATTTCACAAAAAATACATGGGAATAAAAATTACTGCACAGAATTTCTACTGTAAAAGTGTGACTAATTACTCCCTTTAGTGAGGAAAGTTTCAACCTTCATTAATGTTCTAATGGCCATTAATTCTGAATTTTAGTGAGAAAACTGTTTATATAGTATTAAAGTGGTCTAACATTTCTGCCAGCTTGAAATGTTTTCCATTCCAGCTACTTTTCAGTTACGTTGCACAACCATTGTGTGCATAGTTTGTTTTTCAGATAGAATATTTATTTTTCAGAAAACAAAAGACAAAGCGAGAGGACAGCTTTGAAGTGTCACTGTGACACTGTTTGTAGATAGGAGTAATGAAGCAGAGTCTTCCCCGTGGGTGGATGCTGATGTCCAGGCTGGGATCACCCAATACGAGCAATGCTTTTCGCACTGCCTTTTGTTTTTTCAGCTACCATTTGGCAAACCCCAACAAAGAGCAGGCTGTCCTTGCACAGGACCAGTGGACCTGGGTACATTAATTTCTGCCTTATGCACCCCTGAATCTGGTGGATTTGACACAAGCATCTATTTAACACGGTTGTGCTTTTTGGCGAATACTGAAAATGTAACTCATCTCCTACATCAGTGAGCCCACAGAGAGAAGGAAGAGCGGGACCACCTCACCTGTCTTCAGCTCCTCTTTGTCTAACCAGTTGTCAGTGCACTCCTGCTGTTTGGTGGAAGAAGACAGCTACTTCCAATTCATCCCAGCTTAGACATCTATTTTAGGATGGGATGAATCACTCCTGAAGTGCCTCTATTTCTTCGTCGATAGTGTCTAGACAATTAGCTGAAAATGAGCACTTAACTTTAAGATAACTAGAATTAGGTGACAGGAATCTCATCTGCATTTGGTATGAACTGTTCAAACTAAAATAAAAGAGAAAAAATTTGGTAAAAAACCCACACCACCAACAGCTCAGACTCCAAATCAACTCATGTTCTGAGCTACATTAGTTAATTCATCAGTCAGAGCATCTTGAGAACACTTCCTTCAGCGAGACTTCTTTTCCCCACACATTCCCTTGAGAACACAACTGCTCCCCTTCCTCCTGTTGTTGCTGCACTTTGGCCTCGCAAAGAAGGATCTAGCCATAGTTAGCCTGGACACAAGCACAATCCTGAGTGAATGAGCCAGGAAAAGAGTGCTTGAAAAAGAAAATAAATAAATAATAAACATTTAAGCAGTGCTTCCTCAGCTCCACAAACAGTGTAAATCCAGACTTTTCAGAATATGAAAGTAAAAATAAGGCCCTCTGTGCAATTTTTAAATCCCAGCATGTATTTCTCTGCCTCTTCAGGGATGTAAATATTACCTGAGAATCGAGACTTGCATAGCTTGGGTTCTTTTTCAATTCATCTGGATTCACTACATCTTTCAGAGAATATGCAAGCAAACAAAAAATACAAAAGAGGAATATTAAGAATACAGACAATGTGATAAATGTGGCTATATTCCCTTTAAAAAACTAAAAATACTAAATCTCTGCTTTTTAATGTGTTTTATTAAGTTGTGTTTTTAAAAAGCAGAATAGGGACATAATATTGAATTTCACTAAATGAGAAGGGAAAGAATAAAATCATCAAACAAGGAAAAGCAATGTTAAAGAAAAAAGATTATATGAACATGAAGAATGTTTTAAATGGAGTAGTGGGCCCTAGGGTCTAATATTTCTCAGGTACTATGACAGCTTCATAAAAGACAGGATTTATATTTTTTCATGATGAATAGAGTTGAGGAAAGAAATTGATTTCACTTGTAAAAGCTAAAACTAAGAAAGCACAAAATATTCATGGAACATAAAATGCATTTTACTGAAGAGTAAATTTGGAATTAATAGTTTCAATTTCTATTAAACAAATCAACCATTTTTCAAATAAGTAAGTTTCTTGATGAGAGTTTTAAACACTAGGCTAAAAAACCTTCAATTCACTTTCAATGGGATAAGTTATTAGAAAGTCTGGATTTTACTGAATGGCTTTCTAAAACTATTTGAAAGGTAATACATTGATACCCCAAATAAAATCCTCTTCCTGTAATGCACTACTGAATATTTCCAGTAGCTGCCATCTTCAGTATCTAGAACTGTGCTGGGTTTGAGTCAACGAGCTCATTTACAAATAAAGTTTGACAGGTGTGGCAGACGTCCTGTTCTGAGGTACAAGGTCAGGTAATTTTGTTGTCTAGGTTCATTATCATATAGAAAAGGGACAGCTCTGCATCCCTTTTGCAATGCAATGAGCAAAAGGCTGTGGTTAGGAATGACACATCTCCTTGCTCTATACAGAATAATGGTGGAAGTCACGTGAAACAGAATCTTTCCATGGGATGTGACAACTTCTGTTCCAATCATCCCACTGTTATCTCTGTTTTTCCACACTCGGAAAATATCCCACACTGAAAAACAAAATATTGTTGTAGAGCTGTGTAAGGCTCCAGAACAAGACTCAAATTCAAACCTGAAATCCATCATTTAAATTAAGCTTCAGTTTAGGAAGAAAAATCTGGATTCTCTAGTTTTTCTGAAAACTTTAGACAAATTGGTGTCCAGCTACAATTGCTATGAAAACTATTTATTCTTAATTAAATTCAGTTTAAAATGATTTCTCTAACTAAAACCTACCTTAAAATCAAAATGTTAACAAGAAAACCTCAAACTAGGAATCATATATGCCATGAAAAGTTAAAAGTCATGTCATCAAAAGCTCACTAAAGAATGAGACAGTGATGATGAGACAATAGATAAAGCTGCTGTTCATTTTGCAAGAAACTGTCTCCTTGAATGCTAGAACACCTGAACAAAAAGAACAAATTCAAATGCATTTTAATCCTAACAGCAGGGCTGACTTGAGTAACAATTATGCCATAAACTCACTATTTCCTAGAAATGCTTTTAGAAGTACAAAATAGGTTTAATTATTCAAATTAAGACTCTTAGACCTGCCCCTACTATAATAACTTTTTTCTTCTCCACCTTAAAAGACTCTTTTTGATCCAGTATTAGACAATGAAACTTTCTTACAAGCTCTTTTACAATATCCTCAATATAAATAATTACACTACAGGTAACCTGAGATCTGCTGAAGAACAGCTAGTGACGCTTATTATTTTGCTTTTTAAAAGGAATTAATATACTGGGATGTATCAAAATAATTGGGGTTGTATTAAATAAATCATGACATATGTGAACTCAAATAGTTGGACTCTGTTTTAAGTGAAGTGCTACTCAATATGATTAAAATAGGATTAAAGCCAGACCCTGCTTATTATTATTTACACTCTCAACAGAGGTAGATCACTTTTCTTCAGAGAGAATCAGTCCTTATTAATTAAGAAATCCCTTTGGAAGGAGGCCAAGAGGGACTTGCTTCCACAAGGAATTGTGCTAAAATTGAAGCAGCCTGTGATTGATTGTCAGTCCAGCACTGAGGAAGCTGAGCTACTTCACTCTCAGAATATGGGGCATTTTTAAATACCATTCCTGAATGAACTCATTATTTGTGTTTCATGTCAAACTAGCCACATAACATAGAAAAGGATTTTTTCTAAGTTGTTTGTTTGTTTGTTTTACAGAAGGAAGGAAGGAAAGAAGGGGTAATAAAACTGGAGGAGGGGATAAATGCTGGTAGAATTGCAAAATACATAAATCTTTTTTCCAGGACCAGTAAGCAACTGGCAGACATTTTTTATTTCTAAACTGTCTGCTATGGTACAGGAAGGAGAGTGGAAAAACTAAGATTGTGGGGCAGAAAATTCTTTGTCTCAGAGAAAATACAAATCTGAAGCAGCCTGAGACAGAGGGAGATGGTTGAGTGGACCTTCAGAGGAAAGATTACCTCACTCCTCCATGTTCTGCTCCTGATTTCAGAATGACCACACAGTGATATTAGAATCACAGAAACATTTAGGTTGGAACGGAGTAAGATCATCACGCCCAGCTGTTAATCCAGCAAGTCCCTAAATGTCACATCCACATCTTTTTGAGCACTTCCAGGGATGATGACTCCACCACTTCCCCTGGGCAGCCTGTTCCAGGGCTTGATAAACCCTTTGGTGAGGACTTTTTTCCTAATACCCAGGACATCTAAACTTCCCTTGGTGCAGCTTGAGGCCACTTCCTCCTGTCCTATTGTTTGTTACTTGGGAGAAGAGACTGATGCTCACCTGGCTACAGCCCCTTGTCAGGGAGTTGTGGAGAGCAATGAGATCCTCCCTGAGCCTCCTTTTCTCCAGGGTGAACACCCCCAGCTCCCTCAGCTGCTCCTCACAGGATTTGTGCTCCTGACCCTTTCCCAGCTCCATTCCCTTCCCTGGACACGCTCCAGCTCCTCAATGTCCTTCTTGCAGCAAGGAGCCCAGGGCTGACCACAGG
Source organism: Pardalotus punctatus (assembly GCA_013400915.1). NCBI lineage: Eukaryota > Metazoa > Chordata > Aves > Passeriformes > Pardalotidae > Pardalotus > Pardalotus punctatus. Next base: position 21,710 of record VZTX01002256.1, on the reverse strand, counting down.
ATCCGAGGTGTTGCCTCACCAGTGTCGAGTACAGGGGGACAATCCCTGCCCTGGCCCTGCTGGCCACACTGTTGCTGACCCAAGCCAAGATGCCATCAGCCTCCTTGGCCACACACCTTGTGTGACCTCATTCTGTTGTCCTCAGCCCATCGATGCAGCCTGTCCAGGACTTACTGTGGGGGGACTTACTAAAAACATTATTCTTGAGTCCATAGTTACTTACTGTTGATTATCTTCTTTTTTTTCTTTTTTTTTTTTTTTTTTAACAGGAGACCATTCCCCAAATAAAAAAGCAAATATTGTCATTTATTTTTCCTACAATTCTTGTCCCTGCTATTGCAGTAGCACTTTCCCAGGGCCTGCAGGATACACTCTGTCTGCTAACGTGCAGTTTACACAATGGGAACAAAGCCAGACCAGATATCAGTGTGTTTGGAAAAGACCTCATGGAAGTGTTTTCAGATTAACCCAGAGCATGTAAAAAGTAAAGAAACCTATCTCAGTGCTATAAATTTATTTCTGGAAGAAAAACAGGTTGGTTTTCTATTTATTCATTCAGTGTTTTCCCAGCTCAAATCCAAGCAAATGAAGCACAGCCCTGATGGCATCAGTACCAGTTCTGTAAACACAAACACCCTGAGTGAGCCCAGTGTAGCCCAGAACCCATGGCTGGAATTGAACAACTGCAGAGGTCTCTGCTTCATCCTAATATTCATTCCACACCTTAGCAAATACAACTTCTGTGAATCACCACTCACAGCTGTGAACAAAAGTGATTTAAGCCCCAACTCTTTCCACATTTTTTACATTAAATAATTGGCACTGGAGATAGATGGATGACTTTGCAGAATGATTCCCATCACCTTCACCCTAAGAATTGAAGAATCATGGAATATGCTGGGTTGGCAGGGACCTGCAAGGATCATCAAAGTCCTGCTCCTGGCTGCGCAGAGAACAGCCCCAAGAATCCCACCATGTGCCCAAGAGCATTTTCAAAACACTCCTTGAAATCTTTCGGCCTTGCTGCAGTGACCACTGCCCCAGGAGCCTGTTCCAGCTCCCGAGCACTCTCTGGGTGAAGAGCCGTTCCCTAACACCCAACCTAAACCTCTCCTTAACTGAGCACTTCCAGCTGGATCAGCCTCCGGCTCTGAAAGGAAGCTGTACTCACAAAGATCGTTAAGACAATGTTTTTTCCAAAACAGAAGGCTGCAAAAGAGACATCACTGTGTCCCTGGAAGGGTATACATGAGTTCAGGCCTCAATCCAGCAGACAAAGTAATTTTACTGTATTTTCCTGTCTGTTATGGGATTCTGACCTAAGTGCAGGGGCCCACCTGTTTTCTTCTTGCACTTCCCTAATTCCATCATCATTTTGCACCCCGGAATCCTCAGCAAAGATATGCTGAGATCTGCATAACTAGGGATCATGCTACAGAACTTCCCAATGTTTTTTCCAGAAGGATCACTCCCACCAGGAGGGATGTTTCCCCTCTCACTGCAGAGCACAACACAAGAGAACCTGGGCTGCAAATGCATTCCTCCGTGCTGTTGGAGGTTACAGGCTGCCCTAGGAAATGCTGCTGGGACTGGCTGTCCTGTAACAGGCAAATTTCCTCCTTTTTTAGGCCAAATTACTTTCCACCCTGCCTTTTCCCCCTTTTCTTTTCTTCCCTTCTTCCCTTGGGAAAGTTTGAAGGGAGGAAAGAATCAGACAGGGAAAGCAGCCAGGGAAAAGATAACGGAATGTTTTCCAAACCTATGGACAGACACAACTTCACACAGACTCTCAGTCACAAGCAGAGCCTGGTTTGAATGTATGACTCAAGCAGCTGGGCAGAAACAACACAGATTCATCTCATGTTCACAAAAAGCAACATGGTACCAATTTTCTGACAAATTTTTTTTTCCGACAAATTTTCCGACACTGAGGTCAAAAACTAAATTTTGAAAAGAAAGGGTGAATGGATTTTTGTTGCTTGAAAAATTGTTTTGGTCAAAAGTCACATGGACTTTCACAGAGTTGTATCAAAGTTTTCAGCCTTAATAAATCTCTCCTTTAAAAGCATTCTACCACACATTCAGGTAGGTATTTCATAATTCATTTAACAAAGCAGAGGGCACATATATTTCTGATGTGATTTTTCAGAAAAGTAACAATTATGTTAGGATCACTATCCAGTCATGAAGTACAAATCACTGAATCATGGGATATCCTGAGTTGGAAGGGACCCACAAGGATCCCTGGAGTCCAACTTCTGGACCTGCACAGGACAGCTCCAAGAATCCCACCATGTGCCTGAAAGCATTTTCCAAATGCTTCTTTCTGCAAAACCTGGCTAGAATAAGAAACACTTGTAAGCAGGAAATAACTTCTGAGTCAATTTAAAACCCCAAAAGAGTGTTATTTCAGATCACTTGCATCACTAATAAGAGCAAACCTGGCATTTGTGAGAGTTCTGCAGCATGCACATGAGCAAATACAGCACAGGACAAAATTCTGCACCTTCAGGTAAGTAGGAATTTCCTCTATTTTTCATTTGTGGGAAAACACACTGAAGTTCCCAGTTTCTGCTGGACCTCAGCTGATTAACCCAACATTTTGTTATTTATAGTAGTACTGCCAGAACTAATATCAAAATGAATTTTTATCTTTTTGACAAATCCTTTTTGCCAAAACTCTCTGTGATGAATGCCAAAAAACCAAGAATATCAAAAGAGTGTTAAACCAGGACATATTATCTGGTTTGGGAGATGGGGAAGAGTGAGACATGAAGCATAATTTATTGATATTGTGATTACTGGCCTTGCAGGTAAAGTAGGGGAAAATGAAGGATAGCATGATGGAAATCAGGAGGCACCTAATCAGCAGCCTGGAAAAAATCCCAGAGATGTAAGTGAAAATAGAGAACAGCTAAGGTAAAGGGAACTCTATAGGTGGTAGGGCTAACTTTTGCATTTTTGAGACCAAAATGCATCCCGGGGACTCACCAGTACAAGAAATAACATTTTTGTCTGACCCTCAGGACTCAAAGAAGATCATAAGCTTTGGACAGGTTCTCTGCACAGGAACTAGTTTCATTCTAGAGGTGAAAAATCTCAGTTTCTTCATTTAATCATCATATTAGGTGACAAGTTTGAGTAAAGACTGCAGGATTTGCCTACTGCTACTACATGTCGATGGAAAGAATCAAGATTGTGCATGTTTTAAGAAATTGTTTTCTTTACCCTCTATTCAGTATCACAAACAAGAGATGCGAGTGACATCAAACAATGGTCATAAATCTTACTGCTTTTGTGTTACCCTAATTTATATATCCTGAAAGGGACTGGAGATTGGGTAGGTGACTAATGCTAAGGTTATAAATTGCTCAGAGGTGGAAACTAAACATAACTGTGAACTTCCTCCTCATACAAACACATCCATCACATTCTAATAATATGAAGTGCAATTCTAATCAAAGCTGATCTGAAGTTTTTTTAACCCAGATATCTGCATCCAACGTGTATTCACTCACAAAGTACGGATCTTGAGTTTGTTGGGTTCTATTACTACAGAATTAAAGAACTAGAGAGCTAGCATAAATTTCTGTGGCATCAGCTTTTCTTGTGTCTTCCCACACAAGACACAAGAAATTTATATCCCATAAAATCTCTTTTTTCCCCACAAAGTTTGCTTAATATCTGATTACTGGAATCAAAATATCCATCAAATGAGTTGCCACAGACTGTGAACTTGTTATTTTGCATGCTGGGTGCCACTGTGCCTCACAGTCTCTTTTCGAAATATCTGTTTGAAAAATGCCTGATGCTTCAAACTGAAAAAGGTAAGCGGGAGATGAGACCTAAAGAAGTTGTGTACCTGCCTCATTGCTTTCCACGGTGTTTCACTCTCAAACCTATTAAACACTGATCATAAATAAACACTGTTAACTATTTCACTGTGGCTGTAAGCAGGCAAGGATGTAGGCAAAAATTACAATGGTGGTGTGACATTCTGCTTGTAAAGCCATTTTCTTTGGGCAACGTTTTACTATGACCACCACCTTCAACTGTCAGAGTACTGCAGAATTCTTCTGAGCAAAGCAGCAAGTTTGATAATGAAATCCAGGTAAGTCTTCAGACTTTTCAAGGCAAAACTGAGTAACAAAGTCACACAGAGCACATATCAGGTGATATTTAAATACAAAGCCAGTCTCAATAAAGCCCAAGTGCACCAGCATAAGATAAAGCAGGAATATTTTGTCTAAGGACACTCAATATCACCCATTACCATTTTCTGCTTAACCTTTTATTGCATCTACTTTTATTAGTCACTTGTATACTGTTTAAACCTGCATCCTTTTCCCCCACTTTCTATGTAAGGCTTTTACTTTTCAATGCACTAAAAGCTATTTTTGCAGCCACTGAACACTCCCATTGCACTTGTCTATATCAAATATGCAACAAATAGTAATAAGACAGCCTTCTCCTGCTGATAGGGCCCCTGGTCCCCTGTCCCTGCATCCTCTTGCCCCCAAACCCTTCTAGAGGCTCGTGGCAGCTATCCTGCTATGCTGCGTCTCAGCAGAAATATGTTACTTAAATACAGAAATCAGTGCCACTTGGAATAGGATTCTGCAGCAATCAGTTGCTACTGCCCAAAGAATCAAAAGAAAACAGAAGTGGCCAGACTGGCTGCACACTCAAATACAATTACACAGCTGAAGTCACACACAAGTAAAACTGTTATACCCCAAAGGAAAGAAAAAAATACCAGTTTTCTAGTGAAACACAGAACAGCATCAATTTCCACAAATACGATTTAGTCTTAACTGGACAGGGAGTGATTGCTCTGAGCCTGTGGCATGACAAGAACGTGAAAGTCACTTCTGATGGCAAGGCAGGAGGGACCCAGTGCCCTTATCACATCCCCATTACCAAAACTGACCCCTTCCTCCCTTCTACCTCCACATCACCAGCTCCTCACTGGCAAGCCATGGGGTACTGATGGCCACCCACACTCACCCTTGCTCCAGGCTGCACCTGACAGATGGCTTAGAACTGACCGAGTGAGAGCTGCAGCCCCACACTGCCTGGAGAGCTCTTCACTCCTCCCACACCCAGCTCCACTCTCTCCAGCAGAGCAGCAATGTCCAAGCTCAGTGCTCCAGCTGCTCATCTCTCTTTCAAAGAAAACTCAGGAATAAAAGCAGCTGTGAGTCAGGAAGACTGCCAAGTTTGTTTGCCCTTGAGAGGAGGTGGTCACACACAGTGAAAGACAAAATGAGCAGAGAACTCCTAAGGAAATACATCCACCCTACTGTCTCCTCTAGGCATCAGTCAAAAGCTCCACAAGCTGGGCAGCAAGATACCATTGTCAAGTCCTGAGGTACATTTCTTCTGAGCTTTTTCAACACAAATAAAGGAAGCCCTAACCTAAGGGCATACACATTGCCAAGGAGGAAACACCTTACTCACGGGCTGAGGTTCCCTCTCACTAACTCAAGCATTTTCCTCAATGCCAGACACCTCCTCAGAATATAGTGGCAACTTCTATAAGCAACAGGGTCAGCAAAGAAGGCTTAAAATGCTTAAGGTAAGTTTCAGAGACAGAAACTGGTATCATACATATATGTGTACACTTGCAATAACACCCATAAGTGACCCCTTCAAGTCAGCAGAAGGGCATTTCCACAAAATGAAACTTCTGGAAAACAGAGAAGACAAGGGCTAAATACTTGGAGAGCAGGAAAAATGGTTTTTTCCTGAGATCACACCTAAAGTGTGAAAAATTGAGTCAGAGAAGCCTGGTTACCCACAATTTCCCCTTGAAAATTTCAGATGTTTGGCATTATTGTAGACTATAAAGGGAGTGAAAGACAGGGATGCCTTCACACTGTGAACCCTCTGGCCAGAAAAAACTTCCAGGTAGATGACCAAGCAGAAAGTAAAGCACACTTCTCAGCATGCATGTGTTTCATCCACCGGGGCACAAGGATCCCCACACTCCTTTCCTCCTCCCTTCTGCCAGGAGAGCAGTTTGGAGCTGTCCTTGCTGTTTCTGCAGACACAGTCCATGGGAGTCAGCAGCTCCCAAGGCTGTGGTTCACCCTCTCGCTCTGAGTGATGGACTGTTCCACAGGGGGTCACCAGTTTCAGTCCATGGTTGTCATGATTCAACACCTTTGTCATGGAAAAGGGAAAGACAGCCTCGAGGATCCTGGACCAACGCTCCTCCTGCCTGCAAATCTGAAAGGCCTTCTCTGTCCTGCTTCTGCCATCAAGGCTGACACGATTAAAGAAATACAGACATACAGAAAGGCATTTAGTGAATTCATAGGTACACATAAGCTTATTCCTTTCTTACTGGAGTCCCTGATCTTGCACTGAACTTCTGTTTTCTCCATCAGCCACTATCTCAACAACCAACCTGCAGTGCTCAGGCCATCAAGAAAGCAATGCTACCCAGCAGGGAACTGCTAAGATGGTTGTGAATGTGGAAAAGTCCTTCTTTATTATCACTGTGGCTCTGTTCTTCAGCTATACTCTTCCAAGTCTTCCAGTTTTGTTTAATCAGACTGAATCATAAAGTTTTCTTACAGACCCAAGAACCCAGTTAATAATAGACTTGCTAGAGATTTACAAACTGACTCCCTGTATGAAATATCAGCAATGAGAATCAACATAACTGATTAATAAGAGTCAAGCTGTATTAAATACAGGGCAAACTATAACTCCACAGATGTTTGTATCTGATGGCTACAGGTTTCAGAGGAGCACGAACCAGCACAATCAGTGGAAAGGCTGAGTTGGAGGAAAGGAGGTAGAAAATAATCAAAACACTATCAAAACAAAAATAAAAGCTTCAGTGAATGTAATTGAACAGTAGGAAGGGCTGAAGAGTCCTCAATACTGTGATATGCATAATTTCTGGGGGATATGAAGAACTAAATAACTTCTAATATTATTTAGGTTCATGGCTTACATTAGGCATAAGAAAAGAAGGCAAAGAAGAAGAAAAAGTACTAGGCAATGAAATCTTAATAGAAGTTATATATGGCTCTTAATAAAAGGAAAACAATCATATGAAAAGTAGGTGAATGAGAGAAAGGAGAAATTAATAGAGGGAGGAAAAAAAGAAAAAGGCAAATAAGCTGAAATTGAGAATAGTAATATAATTCTTCAGCACACAGTCTGGAGAACAGAAAGATACCCCAGAGGCTGATTTTATACCCTGAATACCCACAGAAAAGAAAAGTTAAACTGGAAGAGACATTCAAAGGATGTAGAAAGTGCTAATCAGAAAACTCATGGGCAATTAACTAAGGCAAAAAAAATCCACTCACACTAAGCTCTGGAAACAAACAAACCAACAAACAAACAAAAAGGGACAAGTATCACTCCAGTCAGAGAGGGTTTTGAGATAATTTCTACCATGCCCCAGCATATACATTCCTCTGCAAACATAAATAGAAATGATGGGAGCTAAAAGGCCCTGTGCTAGCAGGAATATGATTCTGGATATGATATCTCTTCTATTTGGGAAAAGAGCAGAAGAAACTTGCCAACAGCCTAAGAAAAGGCAAAAGGTTTCTTCATTAAAGTGCCCAAGGCAATTGGAAGGCAACAAAGCTGTTCCTTAAATCTAAAATACTCACATCCCATGTGTTGATGTATATGTTTCCTCTAAAAGGGCTTTACATTACAAGAATGCCAGCAGAGTTTTATCTGATGAGGCCATTTGAGTGAAAATTTAGTCAATTATTCTTGATACAAGGAGTTCCATACATTTTCAGTTTTTGTTTGTTTCAGGGCCTGATTTGGTTCACTACGGAAACTTAATGAGCAGCACTAACTTCCAGAAGAAAAACAAAATTAAAAATGTGCAGTCTCTCTCCTACTTCATGATGGAATCTGTTAAATTCATTGCCTTGGGAGCTTAATTCTCTTTTTTAAATGGAAGCATTTACAAAGCGATAAAATCTACTGGGTTTTCTCCCAATACCTAATGCTTCTGTTCAGATAAAAAAAGAGCATCTGTTACTCTGCTGATGAGAATTCTCTGTTTCTCCCCTGTTCATTCTGCATTCAGTTCTGTTCAGCTACAACCCTGCTCTCACTGGTGCTCCTCGTTCCTCACCTCCATGTTCCACACTCTTCTCCCACACCTGTTGAGTTCTGCATATGATTCAATCTTTTCCTTTTTAGCCAGGTAAGAGACAAAGTACACAGAAGAACTGCTGATTTTTTATCCTCCACACCCTTTCTAGACTGCAGCCTTTTTAGGGGGAGGTAGGAACAATGGCACAATGCTTCAGCATCATACTGAAGTGCTCTAGGCTCCCCTCGACTCCAGAAGAGAAGAAAGTGGAGCAGTTTACCAATACTGAAGAGGTTTTTTTAGCCTAGAATTTATTAGCGGGCAGGAATTTCCTTTCTGCTCACAGAATGGCTCCAGCCTTGAACAAATTTTTGTGTCACATGACAGTAAAGAGAAGACAACAGCTAATCATCCCATCAAGAATCTCCTGAAGTGCTACTGAGATCAAAAATTGGCACCAAACACTCAAAACACTTTTATGTCAGGTGAGATACATGATACCTGGCAGTGTAATTTTGATTTTATATCAATTACTTGACTTTTCTTTTTTTAAACATAAAATACCTTTTGTTCAAGCAACATATGTTTGATAGCTTTTGCTGACACATCTGGATATAAATAACTTTTTCCATACTCACATGTGCATTCAGACACTCACAGAGATGCGAGGATTGAGAACACTTTTAAAATTATTTCTATAGCTCATGAACTGACTGAATTTGCTGGAAAAGACATGAAAATGCTAGTCACAACAAAATTCTTGCACTGAACAGCCATACAGTGAAAGTTAATACATCTCCAAATAAATCTGGCAATGATACATTAGCCTTAGTTAGCCCTGAAACCAGTTCTCCCAATTAACGAGTGACAGGACTAAAGGACATGGCCTCAAGTTGCATCAAGGGAGGTTTAGATTGGATATCAGGAAAATTTTCTTCACCAAAAGGGTTATCAAGCATGGGACAAGGCTTCCCAGGGAAGTGGTTGAGTCACCATCCTTGAAGCATTTAAAAGATGTGTCACATAAAGACATGGCTTAGTGGTGGATTTGCCAGAGCTAGGTTAACACCTGGACTCAATGGTTCCAAAGGTCTTTTCCAACCTATTTGATTCTATGCTTCTCTAATTCCCGGGGAATTCTTTCAACAGTCATGTTTAAACTCACATTTCCCCAGTTTTCTCCAGTTACGAGTTAAGAAACCAACATGGAGAACATTCACACAAATACACATCTGCCCTCTTACTAACCTCACTTACACACCAGCAGGTCCAGCTGAATTTTGTCCCTGCTATGGATTTCTCTCCACATGATTGTTCTTAGTAAGAACTTTACAGGACTTCTTTAAAAACGAAGGCTGAGGGCTTTTTTAGTAGTAGTTCTCTTCATCAGAAGAGAACATGAAGAAAAGCTAAAAGCAACAAAAAATTGCGGACATTTTGCTCCAATCCTGCCTTGACAGTAAATTCTGCTTTGTAGAATCATGGAATGATTTGGGTTTGAAGAGATTATCTTGTTCCAACCCCCTGCCATGGCAGGGACACCTTCCACTGTCCCAGGGTGCTCAGAGCCCCATCCAACCTGGCCTTGGACACTTCCAGGGATCCAGGGGCAGCCACAGCTGCTCTGGGCACCCTGTGCCAGGGCCTGCCCACCCTCCCAGGGAACAATTCCTTCCCAATATCCAACCCAAAGCTGCTCTCAGTCAGTGTGAAGCCATTGCCCTTGTCCTGTCACTGCAGCCCTTGTCAAGAGTCTCTGTCCATCTTTCCTGCAGGCTCCCTTCAGGCACTGCCAGGCCACACTGAGGTCACCCCAAAGCTTCTCTTCCCCAGCTGAACAATCCCAATTGTCCCAGCCTTTCCTCACAGGAGAGATTCTTCAGCCCTCTGATCACATTGGTGCCTCCTCTGGACTTGCTCCTGCTTTAGCAGGTGTTCTTTCCTCTTTCTCTCCTGAAAAAACTGAAAAATCTACATTATGCATTAGCACTCCTGCAACCTGCTGTTCTGAAAGTCTCCTGTCACTTGTGGTAATAAATACTCTTTCCTGCCTGAGATTTGGAGCAGGATTCATGCAGCCAAATGGGCTGCAGGACAGTAAGAAAATTTTGATCACTGAATGTATTATTATAAGGATAACATATTTTTTTATTATTATGTTTGATCTTCAGTTACCTTCGATAGCCTTTTATCACCAGAGATACACCTGCAACTGTAACCCTCCAATCCATACAGTCAGCAATAAGCAATCATTGGATTTATATGGTTTTTCTAACACTTTTCTGATGTTCAGAAATAATATCAATATATTTCATTTATCAGCAGTACTGTCTGGCTATACAGCTTATTTTCTAACACAAGCTATTTTAAAAATATTTCTATGAGCGTGGCTCTATGCTGTGGTAAATCACATTTCTAAATTGGCCTATATATTAAATATATTAGTACAATGTGATGTAACTTTTATAAAATATGTATACTTCTTCCTTTGAAAAATGTGTTTATTAAGCAAGGGCCTTAGGGTGCCCAACAAAGTCAACAAGTATTTTGCTTTTGCTTTAAACCACACAATTCTCTTATTATTCTCTACACTGAAAAAGGACACTGTTTGCTGTGTCAACATAGCAAATATCCAACAGGAAATACTGGAGTATATGAAATAGCATATTTATTTGTCAAAATAGTTTTGAGGAGAAAGGCTTGTTTGTGGATGTGAAAAGACCAAGGGACAGTTTCCAGTTTCTCACTGCTTTTTTGGGGTAACTTTAAAGGGTACTACCTAAATAATGTAAACACTCTCAAAATCAGGTTGCAAAAAGATGTGCTATTTAACACCCTAGCACTTTTTAAAAAATCATATATTGAGAAGAAAGGAGAACTACAGATAATTTTATAGAAGAAATCTCTTCCTTGACTTGGTAAATTAAGGTGGCTTGCAGCCAGAAGAACTGTGCTGACTTACATTCCTGACTCAGTCCTTCATTTTTTCACCAGTAAATTCACAGGGACTCTGTATTTACTAAAGAATATTTTCCTAAACTTATAAAACACAAATGCAAAAGTTGGCTGTAACTTAAAGAGGCTTTCTAAATGTGGATTTTTCATAGGGAATGTCCATATTATTCATACTTACATAAGACTATATTTTCAGATCCCAACAAGGTGATTGTTAAGGTTATGCTTTTTCTTTCAAAAAAGATTTTGATTTTAAAACTAGACTAACATATTTATAATCTTCTGAATTCTGCCCAGAAGACAGGGTCATACTGACCTTTTCAGAGAAATTCTATGACAAAGGAGAAAGTGATTCTGATAGCATCCTGCTATTAGAAAAAATTCATGTTCCAAAACCTTCGATTAAGTTAAACCTCTGATGCACCAGCAGAGTTAAATGATAGCATCTGTGTGAAAATTAATCATCAAAAGGGACTAATGGGAAAACATTGCAGAAGAGTTTCTCCCTCTGCAAGTGATCCATAAATCTACTAGAAAGAAAGGGAGAAAGGGAGGGAGAGAGAAAGAGCGAGCAAGAGAGAAAGAAAGGGAGAAAGAAAGAAAGAAAGAAAGAAAGAAAGAAAGAAAGAAAGAAAGAAAGAAAGAAAGAAAGAAAGAAAGAAAGAAAGAAAGAAAGGAAGGAAGGAAGGAACAGCAAGAAAGAAAGAAAGAGAAAGAAAGAGAGAGAAAGAAAAAAGAAAGGGAGAGAGAGAGAGAGAAAGAGAGAAAGAGAAAGAAAGAAAGAGCAAGAAAGAAAGAAAGAGAGAAAGAAAGAAAAGAAAGAAAAGAAAGAAAAGAAAGAAAAGAAAGAAAAGAAAGAAAAGAAAGAAATAGAGAGAAGTGGAAAGTTATGCAGTCAGTATGCTTTTCTTTGTTTACATCATTTTGATGGGTAGATGCATAGTGGCCACACTTCCTGAGAAAATGAAAATTTTATTATTATGTTGGTTATTGCAAAGCTTTTATAAATTCATTTGATTTGCAGCACTTTTTCTTCCACTTCAATACTATTTACAGATCAGCCTAAGCAGAACTCATCTTAAAATGCCACACCTCAAAACAAGCTTCCTACAGACACCAGAGAAACATCTGCCATTTTCCTGTATATCAGACTGGTCAGAGGCTTAAGATAGGCAAATCTCAGTTCTCATCATGTAGGAATTACAATCCCTTTTCCTCTGCTGTTATTCACATGGGAATGGGTAAGGCACTCCTACAACAATAGGTTTAGATTAGATATTGGAAGAAATTCTTCTCTGTGAGGGTGGTGAGGCCCTGGCACAGATTGCCCACAGAAGTTGTGGCTGCCACATCTGTGGAAGTGTTCAAGGCCAGGTTGGATGGGGCTCTGAGATGCGTGGTCTAGCAAAAATGTGACCCCGACCATGGCAGGGGGTTGGAATGAGATGAATTTTAAGGTCCCATCTAACCCAAACTATTCTATCATTCTAAATATTTCTATGAAATTTTTAAGGGCAATTTTCCTTTCAGCTTCTCTTGTGCTATTGGAATTGTGATTTGTCAGACATTCTTTTTTTTTTTTTTAATTTTTTAATTTGAGTCTTAAAATGTTGTAGGGCTTTGTTGTCTGTTTCATTCATTTTATGTATGGGAGTACACAATTTTTCTAATGGGACATCTACACCAAAAGATGCCACAAGTAATTTACAGCTCATCCATGTAAGTGAGCCACCAGGTATTTCCAATAACTGATAATTAAACCACTAGATTTTCTAAGCCCATTGCTCTGAAGAAGTAATGCTTATACCTGAATTTATCTCTTGCTGCAAAAATCTCTTGATCAGTACTGAGCAAACTCTGGGTCTGCATGTATAAAAAAACACCAGTTATTACACATGTTATTCAATTTCTTTTCCACAAGGGATTACTTCTGGGACTATTCTATTCTGCAAGAATGAGGTTTGAGTTGCACGTGATGCTTGCAGAAGTCTGATATCCCATGATATTTCTCCATTGTGTAACATTTCAACTGTCATTGCTGTAAGAAATCAAGGTCAGGGGAGATGGATCAATTTCCAGGCAGGAAGAACAAATAACTGAAGTTCTGGATTTTAAAATATACTTCTATGTATCTGCTTAGCACTATAGCAGCATTTTCCCCTTCCTAGCAACATTTGTTCGGTTTGGTCTGAATTCCACATCAGCCAGTGCTGCTTTTTCAGGTGCAAGCATTGTATTTATCCAGAGATACATGCTGGCAAACAGATATGTTTGATGGGAAAACATGCACAGCCATCAAACCATGCAAAACTTGATAATATTCCAGGAAAAATTTTGTTTTGTGGAGTGCAAGAGGTGACCCCACAAAGTAAAGAAGAATGTGGCCTACAAAGATCCTGCAAGAAAACTACAGTCATTACAGAATATTCCCATGATCTCTGGAAATGGTCAGCAGCATTTGGTACTAATTTCATTAAGTCCTCAGTTAGAGAGTAAGTTGAGATAGGCTGACCACTTCTGTACAGTCAAAAACAAGGTCACAGAGAAAAATAACAGATTATTATCTTGGTTCCCTTCCTTAGTTGGAATCATCAAGGAAAATGAAGCTCCATTTCCAGAACCACAAATCATGGCATGACAGATTGCCATCACTTGCTTACCTGTGAAACATGTAAAGCATTTTGAGATTCCAAGATGAAAGTGGCCTTAACACACTGTGAAAATGAATGACACAGAACACTTTAACAAAAACAAACAAACAAACCAGCCAAAAAAAAACAAAACAAAAAAACCAAAACCAAAACAAAACAACAACAAAACAAAACAAAAACAACAACAACAAAAAAAATACAGAAAAATGAATTGGTTAAGCAAATGCATTTAAGGTAAATCTAGTTTATAATCATGATGCTACTAAATTCCCCGGTTCAGAATGCAACCTCTTACTCATGGAAAACCTACAGTCAGAGTTTTATAAGTATCCATACATAGAATTAGTTGTATATATCCCATGTTGTCATACATTGCAGATTACATCACAGAGCATGGTGTTCTCTGCTGCAGTAAGAAGCCATGTAAAATAACAAACTTAAAATTTTAAAGTTTTAAAACACATGGAAATCATGTACTGAATGAAATTCTTAATGGCAAGACATCCATGGCAGAAAAGCGGGAAATAACCTAAAGTATAATAAGCAGTACAGTTGTACATCATAAGCCCCTGAAGAAATGACAGAAAAATAAAGCAGTTCACAGAAGAAGTCTCTGTCTCTGTTCTGATAGTTTCATTTATCAACAAGTTTAGCTCTGTGACAAGACTACATTAAGGGAAATATTAAGCTAAATGTGTGCAAATGTTATTTGTTTTACCTGTCAGAAGTTATTAGTATCAGAACCACCGCCAACATACAGGCTTGGAAAGAGAGAAAAAGCTGGTTGCTTTAGGCTATTCTTTTAAAGCACAGTTAAGACTCTGCATGGATAGAAGCTTTTTCCTTTACCTAATACTACCATGGCAAGCCAGGAAACAGCACAAAACCTCAAAAAAAATTAAAGGTTAAATCTTTATCTTAGATGAAAATCACTCTGGGGAGAATTACATGTACATGACTAAATCACCAGTGAGCATTTTATAAATATCTGTGGATACCTTGGGCTGCCTGGCCACATCAACACAGGGACATTGCTAGACCCAGCCTGCTAGAATGGATAGCCAAAAATGATCTGCAGACACAAGGTGTTTGAAACACCTGCTTTAGTATTATCCACAATAATAACTTACATGCAATTTCTTAAAGAGTGCAGACGATTAAAATCTTGGTCCACAGGGAGAGGGACAAGAGGCAACTCTGCCTGTATCTAAACTACCAGTTCCCTCCTGTGTTGATGGTGTGTTGAAACTTGGCAGGCAGAGGCAGAAAAACCTTTTGGAGGGTGGCTCATGACGACCTTTGGCAGCAGTCCCTGCATCAAAGTACACCCAGCACTGCACCTGGGATTGATCTCAGCAGGAACTTGTTGCCCAACTCCAGTAGGCAGCCCAGAGGCAAACTATCTTGTACACAATGAGGATATCCAGAGCACCAGGAGATGGATAAGAGGTGCAAAGAACTGGAGATGTACAAAAACACGCAGATAAAAGCATAACTGTCAGGCACTAAAAGGTTTAATTCCCTGATGGTCCCTCACCTGAGACCTCCTCTGCCCGGGAGCCCTGCGGAAGCTCTGGCTGGGCTTTGGTGCGCAGGGACTTGTCCCTGGTGGGTCTGCAGTCCTCCCTGGAGTTGTGCCTCCTGGTGAGATTCCCTGGATGGACCTGGCTCATCACATCCAATACCTGGGGCTGCTGATAAACCCCTTAGCCAGGACCTATAGGAGGGGCACAACCTGCATGAGGGTCACCCCAACTCCAGGCTTGTTCCCCCACTGAGAGAAGCTCTGCTTCCCTGGACCCCTCAAGAAAGACTGCTCTCCTCACATGCTCCAGCTCTGCCAAAAAAGTATTGCTATCACCGTAGAAAGTCTAGACTCTTTTATTAATAGTTCAGAGAAAGTATTGTTCTGGGAGCAGCATCTGTAAGTGTTCAGGACAGCAGGAAATAAGCAGATGAAGTGACGCTGGCCATCGCAACAATGCTGGAGAGGAGGGGAGGGAGGGAAGAGCACAGACATAAAAATAAAGCTATATGGGGAAAAATAAATTTTCTATCCTGAAAGCTTATCACTTCCCAAAGCTGAATTATGAGCCAGATAATTTGCTGAGGTGGCTCTGTGCTTGACCTAGCTGGAGCCAGGCTTCTCTTCACTGATGACCATCTGTCCAGGGGCAGTGCAGGTGACAAGGGAAGAGGGTGCCTGGAAAGGGAGCAGTGTCACAACCCCTAACGCTGTAAATTTCCCTGGCAGAAGTAATCCAGGCTGCCACAGGCAGTGACAATTAATGGGAAGTGACACAACTGTGGTCTGAAAATGAGGTAACAGAATAGAACTGTCACTATTCTTCCCAGGGCAATGATAAATGATGCCATCTCTATTTCAGGATTTTCCAGGTGAAAAGCAAGTTTTAACCACACAAATTAGAGAAGGAGAATGAAAAGGTATTGCACCCAAGAATAAAAATAAATAAAAAAACATAGGTTACTGTTATATTGTATAGTTTTGGCTTGCATTCTTGCTATGTACCCCCTCATTGTTCACACTGAAAATCTCTGTGCTCTTTTCCCTGGCTGGATCTTGGCTGAGCACAGAGGCCTTGCTCTATATCTAAGAATATAATCCATTCCAACTTTTATTTTGCTCTCCATGTGGTTGATTCAGAATGGGTGGGTTACAGAGTGGCCACAAGACTTGGGTAATCCTTAAATATTATTCACAGGATTCCCCATTTCTGTGACTACAAGAAACCATATTGGCTTCCCTTAGCAGTCAGTTGGTCCAATTACACTTTTCATATGCCTTTTCTCCTGTTTCTGAGTTTAAGTATTTCATCCTGTCCAGACAATCTTAAAGAAATGGGGAGCTGTTAAGATTTCATTTTTAAAAGCTAGCACTAACACAAGCTACACATAGGGTGTTACATTAATATTTTATTTGGCAAGTACACCAATCCCAGAACAAATCATACTATTCATGAAGTAAAATAT
This sequence comes from Pardalotus punctatus, assembly GCA_013400915.1. Taxonomy (NCBI): domain Eukaryota; kingdom Metazoa; phylum Chordata; class Aves; order Passeriformes; family Pardalotidae; genus Pardalotus; species Pardalotus punctatus. The sequence continues at coordinate 5,030 of VZTX01002256.1, read as the reverse complement.
TCTCCATGCAGATTAGCAGCCCCTTCACACCAGGAGGTTAAAAAATAAGTACGTTGTCTGCTTCCAAGAAAAAAGGGCTGCAAAATGGTACAAGAATTTGCATGGTGTTTCTCCCAGTCAGCTACTCACATACAAGGGTCTTACAAAAATCAGCTAGAAGGGCTTCATATAGTATGTTTAGGAGTATACAGGACAGTACTGATTTCTATTATTTCTGAACCTCAGGGTGGTTTTAAGTGAAGCACTTTCTGACTGAATTCACTAGAGACCATCAGAATCACAGGTCACCTCAGACATATGAAGACTTATGAAAAGTGTTCATTAATGAAGTGCTCTTTAGGGGCTCACATCTTTTCTGCTTTCACCTAACAAACATAAAAATTGGCATTCCAGTAAGAGCCCTAACAAAACAAACTTCTCACAGATCCATGGTAATAGTGTTTACTCGCACTCACAGAAATGAAAGCAGAACCCAGTCAACATGTTTTCACTGGCAAATTCCTGAATGTTTTTGCTAACTGCTGTACTTTCAACTAATAAAAATATTATGACAGCACAAAACATTCATTTAGCTGGTATTTAACTAAGCATTAATTTATTTTCAAGTCCAATGTGTCAAAATTACAATGCTTGGCACACAAATGTTTCTAGAGAGAAAATCCTAGTAGTAATCATTGCAGAAATAAAGAAAACATACTAATCTCTGAATATTTTGTTGAAGAATACATCAAAAGCAGCTAAACTCTGCTTTTGAATGAACTGAAATGACAATAGAATGCATAAGCATATTATAAAGGCATTTCCAAGCAGCGCAGTGGTGAAGGCCACTGAACGTTTAGGAGTCAGCCCTGCACAGAGCAGCTGTCCTGGCTTGGCAGGTTCAGGTGTGTGCTGCAGTGCAGGTACGGCCTGGTCTTCCTTCATGCTGCACACATCCCTTGGCCTCAGGACGAATTTATCCAGCGAAGTGCAGTGAGGAGTCTGTTGTCAGCTCCCACTCAGCACGGGAGATTACACCAACTGCATGGCCTTGCCTTTATCTAAAAGTGCAGCCAGTTCTCATGAGAACATCTTTCTGTTTGACAGTAGAAATTATTAATAGAAATATTTTCACATAGGAGAACCCTATAAGAGCCCAAAAGACCACGGCGCCGGGCAACCTTTCCACCGATGAGGACAACACAGCGCACGGCGCCCCGACCCGACGGCAGACCCGGCCGATGCCGCACCGCCCGGCGTTCCCAGCTCCTGGAGGGCCGTAAGAATATCCGCACTTGTCCCCTCTTAGCTCTGGCCATGGGGGTTTACACAACACTCCAGCTCCTGCCGGGGCCATAGCCCCAGGCATCACCCCCGGCGCTGCGGGCAGGATCCCCTGGAATCGCCGCTCCGGAGCGGGCACGGGGCACCGGCAGGGATCCCCCGGAATCGCCGCTCCGGAGCGGGCACGGGGCACCGGCAGGGATCCCCCGGAATCGCCGCTCCGGAGCGGGCACGGGGCACCGGCAGGGATCCCCCGGAATCGCCGCTCCGGAGCGGGCACGGGGCACCGGCAGGGATCCCCCGGAATCGCCGCTCCGGAGCGGGCACGGGGCACCGGGCGGGCCACGGTGTTGGCGCAGGGCTGGACCGCGCTGTCCCCGGGCTGTGCCCGTGGGCTCGGGGCACTGAGGCTGCAGCCCCACAGAGCCCGGCTCAGCGCGGCCCTGGCCGGCCGGGAGCGAGCGGCGCTGACCCGAACACGGCCCGGCTTCACCATCCTCGGCCGGCAGCCGCGTTCCCGGCCTGGGAAGCTCCCGGCACAGCGATGGCTCCCTCGATGGGGGCTGCCGGGGAGGAGCGGTGCGGGGCACGATCACCGCCCCGGGGCAGAAGGGAGCGCTGCGGCCGCTTGCAGAGGCGCTGCTGCGGGGACAGGGCCGGGCGTGCCGTCGGGAGCGGCGGCCGGGAAAGACACGGCGGTCCTTCAGGGCTGCTCTCCTTGGGAGGGGGAAAGGGGGGTGTCTTTGGCCCCCCAGCCTCGCCCAGCTGCGCCGCAATAGGAAAGGGGTGTGGGCGGCGGGCGGTCCCATCCCGGGACGGCCGGGTGCTGGCGTATCAGCGTTGGGTTGTGGCTCTTCTGCAGCTCATCTCAGGGTGTCCAGACCCTGAGCGATGGAAATACGAGCCATAGCACCAAGAATAAAGTGATTAATATTAACATACTGGGGGGAATGGAAGAGGGGCGGGGATAGGTGGGTGGTGGGGGGAGCAGAAAAATTGGATTAACAAGTTTCTCGCAGCCAGGACACCCAATTTATCGTGGGTGAGAGTCAAGCAGGTTTAGTACCACTAAATGCCTAATTTAGTGCTCAACAGGGAAAATACTCCTTCAGGGCATCACCCACTCAAGCCCAGGTGCTGGTTGTTGGAGATATGTGGGTGCTGCACTGTGCCAACTCCACTCCATGGCTCAGAGTGCATGACTAACGGGGCACTGGGACCATGATCCTGGACCATAACACAGGGCTGCCCATGAGCACCTTTCCTTTGGCACAGCCCTGCTAGGTCTGTGAGAAACAGGGTGGATTGTGGCATGTGAGAGAGCAAAGTTAGGCACTGAACCTGCAGCAGTACAGAGGCTGGCAGCTGAAGTAAAACTTTAAAGAATCTTCTGGCAAGCATGCTGCCAGGCCATGCCCAGGCTGTAGAGGAGCAGCACCTGGTGTTGTAGCAGTGTACAACCCTCCCTGTGATGGCTAAGGCAGGAACATAGATGCCTCTGTGTCATGAGCTGCATGTGACTGCTGTTTACTTCTAACAGGTGTCTTTTTTCATGTCTGTTTCATCAACGTATATTTTATCAATGTGCAATGAACTCCTAATTAATCATTTGCAAAGTTCGGTCTACTACTTATTAGATGGGGAAGGCACACAGAGGAAAAGCAACAAACAAAAATCCAGAGTCAATCAATCCAAACGAAAATAAACTGAAAACTATTTCTGTGGAAGTGGGGTGGGAATGTGTGGGTTTTTGTGTGACAAAAGGATAGAAGGGGTAAGGATAAGAAGGAATACTACCTAAAGGCTCAGTAGCACTTAACAGCATTTAAACTTAACAGCACCTTAAAATTAACAGCATTTAGCTTAACTTGTAACTTAAATGTAAGAATTTAGCAAAGGACTCATAGAGGATTTATTATACCACAATAGTAATTTACTGGCAGGCCTATCTTACTGAAAAATATAAAGGGCTTAAGAATCTAGAGCAGCATTTCTCCCACATTAGTTATAGCATGTGCACACTTGCATGCACACAAAGAATCTGTACAAGGTACCTGCAAAAAATTCCATTCAAAGGTAGTGAAATGCTCAATTTAGATGCCTTTTCAGCTTCTCAACAAGTGAAGGGTCGAGCCTCAAGGAGTGGGCATCTCAGCCAAGGATTCATCATCTTTCAGGGATTCTCTGAGTGCAGTAAACTTGAGAGTTCACTTGCTGAGAGGCTCTACTCAGAGGGAGGTTGGTGGTCACAGCCCCTGCAGTCCAGGAGGGCTCAAGGGGTCCCATTTGGGCCACTGCTTATAGTGCCACAAGACAGTGGGCTTTAGTAATAAAAAAGCAGGAGCTCATTAAGACAGTAGGAGTTCCTGAGAGCAGTTACTGTTTCTGATAAGTTCAAGAGGAGCTGAACCCTGGTGCTGTCCATCAAGGCCAAGGCCTAACAGGCATTTCTCTGATCATAGTGCAGCCTGGGGGCAGGGGTGGACAGAGGGGAGCAAACATACCACAGTGGGGAGGAAATGTACCACTACACTAGATTTCATTTCATTTGCCCATTTCATTTTGTCCATAGAGAAAAGTTAAACTTCTATTTTGTTTGTGTGTATATGTATATCTATGTATAAATCATTGTGTAGGTATAGATAATTGGACTGATCTTTTGCAGCGAGTTGATCTTTTGCAGCAAGTTGAAAAATAACAAAGACAGACCTCTTCTCTCTTCTGGCAGGACTCACGTTTATTACACACACTTCAGTATTTATGTTTCTTCTGTGTACAAATTTTGGGAAAGCACAGCAGAAAAGGCAAAACAGCCACACCAAACCAAGCACCCATAGACCAAGCGTTTCTGCTCTGTTATCACACATACACGCAAACACACACCCACCCAGTGTTCTGGGTGGTTAAAAAGGCATTCACACATAGGTGTTTATGGCTGGAGTCAATCCTTTGGTATTGCACTTTCCCAGGGGAACAGAGCAGCTATGAAGGTCAGGGTGGCTGCAGCAGGCCCCTGTTTCTGCATGATCTATTATATATATGCAGAGAAAGTATATGTACAGGAATGTACAAATATATATTGTAGATATATTTTATTTATACCTAGATACAATTTATATTTACATAATTTTTACAGAATCATAGAATGGTTTGGGTTGGAAGGGACCTTAAAGATCATCTAGTTCTAGCCCCCTGCTGTAGAACTTCTGCTTAAGGCCATTCGCTCTTATCCTATCAGTACATGCCCTGACAAAAAATCCCGCTCCAGCCTCCTTGTTGGTTCCCTCNTGGCTGGAGTCAATCCTTTGGTATTGCACTTTCCCAGGGGAACAGAGCAGCTATGAAGGTCAGGGTGGCTGCAGCAGGCCCCTGTTTCTGCATGATCTATTATATATATGCAGAGAAAGTATATGTACAGGAATGTACAAATATATATTGTAGATATATTTTATTTATACCTAGATACAATTTATATTTACATAATTTTTACAGAATCATAGAATGGTTTGGGTTGGAAGGGACCTTAAAGATCATCTAGTTCTAGCCCCCTGCTGTAGAACTTCTGCTTAAGGCCATTCGCTCTTATCCTATCAGTACATGCCCTGACAAAAAATCCCGCTCCAGCCTCCTTGTTGGTTCCCTCAATGCACTGGAAGGCTGCTACAAAGTCTCCCCAGAACAGGCCCAATTCTCTCAGCCTGTCTTCTTAGAGGAGGTGCTCCACTGTTCCATCCCTCTGATTGACTCAGTGGCCCTCCTCTGGACTC
>VZTX01002255.1:58947-93592 GCA_013400915.1 Pardalotus punctatus | reverse complement strand
AGCCAGAAGCATCAGGAGCTGAATACACCTTGTCTCAAAAATCGGGACTTGGGGGGGATTGATTGAATTTGACACAAGGGATGGGATGGGATCCATCTCAATTAATGTACACACCTACAGCTGATCTAGGCATCAGTTACAGTCACTGGGGCGTGAATTCATCTAATGCTAGAAAAAAAGTGTAAGAAAAGGTAGATGAATTGCACCCAAAAGGCACCACCTTCTCTCCCTTGACTATAAAAGGATTTTATAGGGATCAGATCTGATGTAGGCGTCACTATGAGAGATGTCTAAAGTTAGATGAATCTATACTCCTTCAACAGTTGGTGGAAAAGAGATCCTTCTAGAAGGTGCCACCCACTTCTACCTGACTGGTGGGCTGAACTACCCACCAGTAGTGCCCATCTTCATTCTGCTGTCCATAGGAGAAGCATAGGAGACATGCCTGATCATTAGCTGGTGAAAGCTGGAAGGGATGAAGTCAAGTCTCCATTCTGTAGGGCTTCTCTTCTTCAGGCTCACATTCTCCTCATCCATGACCTCAGTAAGTCCTCAGCTCATCTTTTGGCTGGCACATTGCATATGTGTTTCCTTGTGTATCTTTTCTGGGTCCAGGGTTAGACAGCTACAGTGACACAGGAAAGCCTCTGGGTGATAAGCAGTTCCAAACTGGGTACTCTCCAGTCCCTTGCATACAGGGTGCAGTTCCCCCTCCATCCCAGAGGGATCCCTTGTGGCCCCAAATCTCTCCAGCAACAGCTGCTGTCACTCCCTGTGTCATTTTGGAGGCTTGTTATAGTTCTGATATTTGCTTTCTCACTATTTATCATACCTTCTGCAGAGAGTCACAGCCAGTTTATCAGTTACCAGGAGCATGCTTTCTGGGCTGAAAAGCAATTTCCTTTTCTCCTCTTATTGCAGGACCCTAAAGAGAGTTTGATTTATGCCATCAGTTTTAGATTTAAAAATCTTCAGCTTCACCTAGGTACATTTCCTGGAGATCAGCAATGCTTAGTATAGTAGGCATTTAGTAATGCTTAACAGATGAGCAATTCTGTTATGCCATATGATCATCTCTTATACATTAGGTCTGGATTTTTCCTACAATGTTAGTCCTAGCCACTGTCAAACAGTGTCATTCTTCTTTTCCTCTTTCTCCTACCAAGCTTATGATCCCAGGAGAGGTCACAGTAGTGAATGTGGTAACCCTGCAGCTGCCTCTTCTATCAGCTGCACTTTTGGCTTGCTGTTGTGCAGCACTCCTACTTTGTTGCTGTAACAGCCCTTAAAAAACCTAAGTGTTTGCCAGCATGCTCAAATAGGGGAAGACAACGGCATTATTTGAGAAATGTCTGCCAGAGGAAGTGGCATTCACCCCTGCATGGATGGCTTAAACTCAACTGTTGTTGGATTTCTGCTGGGCTCACCAGAAATATGAGCCCCTGCGGTTCACCCTGAGGGTCTATGCAAACCCATGTTGTCCAGGGTGGAGAAGCCAGAGTGGTCCTGGCCATGGGTATGCATCAGGCCAAGCCTGGCATACAGAAAAGAGGGACCATGAAGAATGAGCAGGAACACAGGCCTCTGTACTGGGCCCAGCACTCGCCCCTTACTCTCAAGTTTGGAACAGGTTGCCCAGGGAGGTGGTAGATGCCCCAGTCCATTCAAGGCCAGGTTGGACAGGTCTCTGAGCAACCGGGTCTGGTCGTTGTCTCTGCTCATTGCAACAGGTTGCACTAGATGGCCTTTAAAGGTCTCCTCCAACTAAACTATTCCATGATTCTACAATTTTATAAAAGAGAACAACCTGCATTTCTAAGATTGGAAAGTTGAGTGAGGTTTTGAAACAGCTGATACTTCTGCTGAGTTAATTTGGTTCCCAAGGAACCCACTATTTTGGCTGCCACTGTCTTGAAGCAAGGTTGTGCAATAGCCCAATAGCTTGGGCATTGAAACCTGCCCCCAACCCATGGCCTGAAAGCCATCAGGAGGACTTGGATGGGATGATCAAGCCTCATGGTCCAGCCCTGCACGGTGCACACCCTGACACTGGCAGAGCACTCCTGTCCCCTGTGTGGTGGGACAGTGGTGGCTGTGCACCCCTGGGCCACCGCTGGGTGAGCGGCAGCCGTGGTCAGAAGCATTTGCTGTTGGCTGTGCTTGCCAGGTGCCTGCTGGTGCTTCTCTCCGGTGGCGACTTTGCTTCAGTCACTCATGGCTTGTCACCTTGCCAGGATGCACGTCTTGTGGGATTAGCTTTTGGAAATCGCAGCTGGGTGCCCTGTGAGCAATGTCCCTCCTAGGAAAGCATGTTAAACCTGGAGCCGTCCTGTCAGCTGGATTTCAGAGTGAAATCTGATGTGTTGGTAGTGTCTGCCTAGGAAGAATTAAAAAGAGAAAGAAAAATCCTACTTTCTGTGGCATGTGCTGATATCTAAGGACAGGGGACCAGCAGGCAGGGACCTGGGACAGCACTGGGAGAGAGGTCTCTGGGAGCTCTGAAGCATATTCCTCCTCTCTTGACCCCTTTATTCCTGTCCTCTACCTGCTTATGCACACACATTCCTCTCTGACCTGCTTGCTATTCCCTGGCTTTACCAGATGCACAATGGCTGACTCACTCACCAGAGGCCCAAGCTGACATGGAAGCGGGGAAACCAACAACCCATCACAGGGAGCCCAGTCTACAGCTGAAACAGAGAAATCACAGACCTCAAATTCACAGCCAACTGGTCAGCCAGACTCAAGACTCCATTTCCAGGGTGATTTTCCTCAGATCTTTGTTATTACTCTTGCCTGCTGATATTATGTGGCTCTTGCTTTAGACAACTAGTTTCAGGGGTTTAGTGGATTTTCTTTTTTTCAGAGTTCTGTGGGACCCAAATATTTGGTGATAGGTGAGAAAATCTAAAAGTATCACAAGGAGAAAAACCTCTGGTTGCCTCTTCAAGGCCCATGTTGACATGCTTTGTATCAAGACTGAGAAGCACATCCATGTTCCTCAGAGCTCTCTCAGCTTTGCAGAGGTTTTTGGGGATCCCCCCTGCTTACCCTGCAATGGCCACTTGCTTCAGCAGCAACTCTAAGTGTGCACAATCTTGGGCTCATTAAAGTCTGCATCACTCTAGAAGCTGCAGCCTGAAGTTATTTCTCAAATGTTGCAAAGTCAGGACAGAAAAAGAGAGCAAGAATATGTAACTATTCAGGCTCATTTCACATGCAGACATCAGACCCAATACTGCAGAGAGCCCAGTGAGAGGCAAGCAAAATTCCTTCAGAAGGTTTGGTTTCCCAAGTCTCTTCCCAGCTTGTTTATTAATCCTGAGATTTTTCTCAGAAGTCTTTATTATCCAGAACAGGGGTGTGTGCTGTTCGCACGCTGCTTCTTGGAAATTACTGGGAGGCAACTTACTGGGAGGTAATTCTAGATGGGAATCTGAACAAAAGGTGTTGCTTAAGCATTTCGAAGAATAATTGAGCACTTGCTATGCAGTTTGTTTAATAACCTGAACGACGGATCCTTATCAGAAGTCTCCACATGCTCTAGTTACTCAATTGCTTTCTTATTTAAATAAAGCTTATCAAATGTGTCCATAAAAATAAAAGTACCTCATAAAAGGCAGTATCACCAAGGTGTGTCTGCTCTAGATAATTAAATTAAATGCTCTATTTTTTCTGCTAGTATGCCTTTATATCCCTTTTTTTACAGGGCTACTGCGTGCCTTTTGGGCTTTCAAGGGCAGTGACTGTGCCATGAGTCCCCAGCACTACTCCTGTTGAGGTGCCATGGAGGCAAATGTGGCTGTTGGCTCATCCTGACTGGTCTCAACCAAGTGGAAACATTCCCTGCCCCTTCCTGAGGTTCACAGGGTGAAGCTGGGAAGCATCACCCTCCTGATGGAGAAACTATCACTAAAAAACCAAAATAAACATCAAAGAAGTGTGAGAATCTCCATGTCTAGCCCGCTTCCTGGTATGATTATCTTCAGCATAATCCAAAATTAGTGGTGCAAAGATAGACAAGTATAATAAAATAAAATAACAATAAAATGGATAATGACAGTGAACAGTGATATGCAGAAGTTGCAGGTAGTAGAATGATGTGCACGTTTTCAAAGTCAGAAGGGCTACTGTTTGAGGCCCACACCTGAGCTCCATGCCACTAATGCCACTAGGCAGGCTTACTTACAGCAGCCAAATGAGCAAGTACAAGCATCCCAACTGCAGGAAAAAATTCCCTCTCCCAGTACAGAACCAAAACTAGAAAGGAAGTGCTGGACCAACTCTGAATTTAAGAAAAAAAGAGGTATCATTAACCAAAAATTAATCCTGACTCTGGAAATGCATCTTCAGCTAGGAACAGTGCTGATGGGATCTGTGCTTGAGCAGTGCTCCCAGCTAAGGTGTTGTCCTAACCTGCCCTGAGCCTGTTCATGGAGTGACTCTGTCATGCAGAAACAGGACCTTGGGCAGTTAAATATTGTGCCTAGGCACACATTCCTCAGGAAGGGCTACAGCCCTCACAAGAGAGAGAAATACCTCACCAGCCAGTGAAAGAGCCTGAGTATACACTGCAAGGAGCTGTTGAGGAGGTCTCTGTGCATCCTCTCCACGTGAATGAGCTTGATGCTGACGTGGTGAAGGTCTGGCTGTCATCCTGAGGAGCCAGGGGCCTCTGTGCACAAATCACAGCAGCCAGAGAAAAGCACTGTTGTGCACTCTGCCCCTGCCCAAGGGTCTAATGCGTTTGTCCCTCTTATGGCCTGAGGCCAGTTCAAGTACTTGGCTCATTTGATCCTGCCTGCCTTTCCTAAGTCTGATAGCAAGGGCTGGTTCTGTGTGGGTCAGATGTTAAAGTTGTAAAGAAAGAAGAAAGAAAACTCACAGACTTCAAATACATTGTGCTTCTTTTGGGTTAACAGGGGCTTTGCAACTTTGATCTCAAGGTGGAAAACTCCATGAATGTATTAATCATCTCCTGAGCTATCAAATCCCAGGTTTTATGGGATTATTCTGATTCCAAAACTCAAAATTATCTTGGTTTTGGAGACTTACCAATATCCTTTGCTGAATGGCTCCACTCTTCTGTTTTTTTTTTCCTTTTTCATGATGCTTACTTTGAAGTGAATACTGCAAAGTAGCACTTGTGGCAGTGAAAAGAGGACCCCATAACTTAGAATGCTTACTACATCCACAAAACACCCTTTCCTTTCAATTGCCCCAAATCCAGAAAAAACTGCTTTTTCAAAAGGAGGTAATAAAAGTACCATGCTTCAACAGGTTCCAATTAAAGAAGGCCTAACCCAAAACTCATTGAAGTTAGTAAGAGGCTTTCTGTCTCCTTTGCTGTTGGGGCTTGGACCAGAAATCTGTGTCAGAAATGATACCTCTAAAACATGAAGATGTTTTAATGCAGTCTCTTCCTGCAGGAGAGACAGGAATCTTCCTGTGCCATCATCAGCTCCACCCACCAGTTTCAAAGGGAAATTGAAATCAATCTTTTTTCACAACTAAAATGTTAGGTTCAGAAGTGAATTCTGCTAAAACACATACTAATTTTTTAATCTGCTTATTTTTGTTCCTGGCAAATGTTAATTCTTCTCAGGTAACCATTTAAAAAAGACACTGCATTCAAGGAAAAAACAAAGCCAAATCACTGGATTTATTTTTAGATCTTTAGAGCTTAGGTGACAGTAAGACACCTTGAAAGTGAAAATTCTTTTCATTTAGTGAAATTTGGACAAAGCTTTTGAGCATTCACTGTAAATAGACAAAGGTTTTATGAACTGTGCCTTCAGCTCTATTCCTGCTATGCCTTGATACTGGTCTATGTCTATGGAGAATATGGAAGCTTATAAACAGACTAGCCCTCAGAGACTGTTTCCATTTCCAATAAGAAACAAAACTGGCAGCATGACCACATCTAGCATGAGATGAGCATGTCTTTTATTTTCTTTGAATATGACATTGTTTATTTTTCCAGACTTTTGCAAAATGTTTTATTCCATAGATCAATGGCTGTCATAAAATATGACTCCAGATGGAAATTTTCCCCACAATATCTGGGAGAAGTGGCTCACAGATGCCTGCATTTTTGTTTTACACTCCAGCCACTCTTAAATGCTGGCACTCTGACATGATTTTACCCTGAGAAGATCCTTCGTGATCATTCATACAGCTAAATGCAGGTGAGAAATAGTGTTCTTAGGCCTTGCCTACTGCCATGCTAAGAGTCCACCTGTACTTGCAGAGCACAAAACAGCTTTTATAGAGCTTATTTACCACTTAGGAGAGTTAAATGGGATGGCAAAGTCTCCTCTGGAGACCAAGGAAGAAAGTCAACAATGACTTCTTCCAAGGACTGGAAGCTATGCCATCAGTTTCAGTGGAGGGCCTGGCAGTGCCCACCTTTATGCTTTCCTGTCTCGGAGCTCCTAAACTCTGCCACAAATAAGTAGATACCAATAATGCCAGTTTCACCAGCAAGTATTTTTCAACATTGGTTAAGAAACCTAAACACATCAGAGAGAAGATTCTGCTGGTTCACCTTTGCCAAGCTCACACCCCAGCCCAAAGCCCGAAGTGGCTGCACGCCTCACCGCAAGTGATGAGCAGTGGAATTGGGGCTCCCCTGGCAGCCAGCTGGGAGCACGACACCAGTCCTGGGAGCACGGCGGGCAGGGAGGACAGCAGCCCCTGTACGAGTCCCCTGTCATCACCCAAACTGGTGGCTCAAGGGAGTTTGAGGCAAAGGCAGAGATGGGGAAACTCACTGAGCTGCCTCAGTCCTGAACAACACTCAAGTCACAGGCTTGTCTACAAGTGAGATTTAAATAAATAACATTTGCTCCTAAATTAGCAGAAAAGAATAAACATTTTAAGATCTTCTGAGTGTTCTAAGAGAGAATAAGAGGCCTTGCTATAAATTTGAAGAACTAAATTGTCTTAATTGCATCCTTGTGCAAAATAAAGCATTACATACAGAAGAAAAATATTTTTAAATGGATGGAAAAATCCACTGGGTTAAAGGAATATTACTGTCAGTTAAATGTATCCCTGCATTTGTGTAGTGCAAAAACAAGCTTTAATAAAAATGAAGAGTCTAATAGGAACATTTCCACGAATTAAAAAATAACAGCAATGGAAACAATCTCATAAAATAAGTAAACCTCTCCCTTCAATATTTGCAACTCAAGTATTACAGCATTCATTTAGGCCCTGGGAATGTGAAAGCAACTATAAATTATGAATTACATGCTTTGTTCTACAATATGAGAGGCCAGGTTTTTTAATTCTTGTCTAGCTGAGACTCCTGTAATTTCAGTACCAGGTGCAAGGGTTGTAGCATTTAGCCCATCTAAAGAAGGTGGAGAAATTACCTGATACGATACTCACCCATCAGGTTTCCAGTGGCCAACAGTAGATACTCAGAAGGATATCTGGCTTTAAAGGAAGTGTTATTTGGCATGAAACTTCATATCTACTGAAGGTTGTTGTCTTAATCATTAAAAAGACTCTAAGTATATTAGTTATGGATAACATGACATTGGCCAACCATATCCTGGGCTGCATCAAAAGAAGCATGGCCAGCAGATTGAGGGAGGTGATTCTCTACCTCTTCTCCACTCTTGTAAGACCCCACCTGGGGTGCTGCAAACAGCTCTGGAGTCTGCACACAAGGACATAGAAGGCCCGGTGTGAGCCCAGAGAGGGGCCATCCGGAGGACCAGTGGGCTGGAGCACCTCTCCTATGAGGAAAGGCTGCAACAGCTGGGGCTGTTCAGCCTGGAGAAGGCTACAGGGAGACCTTCCAGCACCTTCCAGCACCTAAAAGGGGTCTACAAGAAAGCTGGAGGGGGGGGATGTTTTACAAGCACATGTAGTGATAGGATAAGGAGTGGCTTCAAACTGAAAGAGGGCAGGTTTAGATTAAATATGAGGGAGACATTCTTTCCTGTGAGTGAGATGAGGCACTGGAACAGATTGCCCAGAGATGTTTGGATACCTCGTTCCTGGAAGTATTCAAGGCCAGGCTGGATGGGGCTTTGAGCAAAATGGTGCACTGAAAGGTGTCCCTGCATGTGGCAGGGGTGTTGGAGCTAGATGATCTTGGAGGTCCTTTTCAACCCAAACCATTCTATGATTTCATTAAATGAAGAACATGAAATGCACAGCTCACCCAGAGAAGAAGGTACCAGGGTCCTGTGACTGTGCCCACTACACTGCTTTACCACCCAGACTCGTTGCCTCCTTGGAGCACTGTGCTCATTCTGGGTTAACTGGGGATCAACTGCATTGAACACCAGTTTGTGTTCAGACTTGGTCCATGTTGGTTAAGAACAAGAAAAGGAACTTGCACTTAAGACACTGGGAGTCAACTTCTTCCTCAAAATCACATTTTCAGTAGTTTCTCCTGTCGACCATCTCTAGCTTTTTTCCCTCCAAATTGCTGCCAGGGAGACTGCTTTGCCTCTCTTCACTAATATGAAAACCATGCTCCTGTCAATGTCACTGTCAGAATTGTTTTGGAGTCCTCATCCCACTCCCCATGCTGGGCTGTGCTCATATGAATTTGCCAAATGTCTGTACGCCTGCTCTGGGATGGTTTTGCACCTGAAAAAGAACATGTTGGCATTAAAGCATTGTGGAACAGAAAAAATGAATAAAACCCAAACCCTAAATTGATTTACTGGAATTGTTTATCTAGAATTTGAGAGAGTTAAACTCTGGAAGTAGGTTATGAATAGTTAAGACCTGAATATGATTAGTTAAGATCTGAGTGAGGTATAACAGCATCACAATTTACTGAAGGTCAGAACTGTATACGGAAGATTAAAACCAAAATATTACCAGATTGCTTCAGAATCTGCAGGAGCAGATCCTGCCAGGATATGTTTTCTGTTTCCATGCTTCTGAAAACCATGGCATATAAGATTTCTTTAAAATGTCTTTGTCTTTTCTAATTTCCCATGTTATCCAAAATTTGGGTATAAAAATAATGAATTTAAAAAAAAAAAAAGCAGTAAAGTTCATTCTTGTCCCAATAAAGACTTCAGACAAGGCTGTTAAGCTGTTAAATTAAACAGAGCAAATTCTGTGGGATGGGAAGTTCTTTGGCAATGACTCTAGATGAAACAGTCTAAAGTAACTTGTTCATAAATAGACCTAGAAACTCAGCATCGAAACTCTGTTCTTCATTTACTGTACAGCAAATTGCCCAGGGAGAATTAAAATGTATTTTGCCTCTTATCATTAGGCTTCAGAGAGCAGCTGGTCACTTCTATTGCCTTTGGATAGATATCCTGCAGACTGATCCCCACTTGCCTGTTCAACAAAAACCTCAGTATTTTTTTCCAGCAGGAATAAAATCTCCTTGACAGAAGGGAAGGAGGAGAAGAGCCCAAGCTTTACTGTTCTTCTGCATAAAATCTTATCATCACCAGTGGTACAATTACACTGGCAAAGAACTGAGGACAGCAGTGTCAAATCTGCCCCAGCTAAGTGCAGAAAAGCTGGTAGAAAGCAAATGAGCCTGGTGGATGGCACAAGCTGGAGGGAGACCAGTGGGAAGTTCATCTTGACCAGAAAGGACCTGCAAAGTTCACTACCCAGCTGGGCATGCAGTGGTCAGAGCAATGTGCCTATGGATGCCTGACCTCACCACAAAACAAGATTGCCTGGATACAGAGCACAGTCCAAAGACTCAGCAGGCAGCAGACTGTCTCCCAGTTTATTAGCAGAGACAAATGTGTCAGCTTAGAGGTCGTCTCCTTTTATGGGCTGCTTCTTGCTCAGTTTGCCTGGTTTTGCCTACTTCTGGTCACTTTTCTACTGTGTGTCTTCCCCGAGAACTCCCCGCCTGTGACATGGCGTATGCGCACAGGGCCTGTCTGCAGAAACCTACACCCATCGAATAAAAATGGCAAAAACCCTCACAGGCACACTACATTCCTGCTACTTCCACTTAGGGCCTTTTTCAAAGGCAGACCAAGGTGGCAGCCATCTATCCTAGTAAGAAACTGGATGTGCTGAAACTTTTATAAATGTGAAATTAGCCACCTGCAATAACTGTTGTAAAATTGTTAAACTAGTAACGGTGATTAGTCTCATTTCTTGCTGGGATACCAGGGAACTAGCATGAAACAGCAGTAAAAAGGCTCCTACATAGTCCAGAAAATAAGTTTAAACCAAATCTTACTCCCCTCAGTGAAATCAAAAACCTTGCTGAACTCACTGCAAGTCTGCCTGCTTGCAAGAACTTTGTCACCCTATATTCCCACTGAAATAGCACAAAAGTGAACAGGAAAGAGTGATTCATTTTTTAATGCCTGCTAAAAATTAATCTGGCATGAAAAGAATTACAAGTCACAAGATGCCACAGAAAACTGGAATGTTTAAGCTTAATAAAATCACAGTTCCCAACCCCACATTTTTCCCTGTTTGAGGCGTCCAATATTCAACATACATTTCCATCCTCTGTACTTAATTTAACGAAGTACGTGGAAGTTCTGAATACAAAGCACGGCTTCACTCAAGCATGTACTGTATCACAGAAGGATCCACGTCCTCTGCCATCAGACTGGCGTGCAGACTTTGGATCGTTGCTTCCTTCCCCGAACGCTGTTTCCACAGGACAAATGCAGCTACGATCTGTGACTGCAGGTTGTGAGGGTGATTGACTTTACATCGATAGATGTCAGTATGGGACAAACCCAAGCACAGAACTACGTGCTCCCATTCAGGTCCCAGCCTCCTTGCAAGCTTGTTCAACTGCTGATCTGTTGGTGACATCTTCAAAATGCATGGTGTAATTTCAGTTAAATCTGTAAAAGAGAAGAAAAAAAGAGAAAGAAAAAGCATGTGTGTGTGTCACTAGGCAATGCTGCAAATATTACTGGGAGACCTTGAGAAAGCAGGTAATAAGCACGAGCAAAACTGATGTGAAAGAATTAAAGAAACAGAATACATATTTACCTAGAAAAGTTAATTACATAATCAACCAGAAGATTAATCAGAGGAAAACTAATGCTCAGTAGACCACACCAGGGAGCCTTGTGGTTTTGGATGTCAGTAATCCAGACACCAGAACCGTACACCAAAGCAAAGACTTCCAAA
Source organism: Pardalotus punctatus (assembly GCA_013400915.1). Classification (NCBI taxonomy): domain Eukaryota; kingdom Metazoa; phylum Chordata; class Aves; order Passeriformes; family Pardalotidae; genus Pardalotus; species Pardalotus punctatus. The sequence goes on along the minus strand of VZTX01002255.1, from coordinate 82,477 downwards.
AGTAATTATAGATTTCGGGGTAGTGAACAAGAAAGGTTTTCAGGGAACCCATTTCCAGCAGCCATTATTCTCTGAAAATTAATCTGCTTGCACCAGTATGATATAGTGACAAATAACAAATATGGGACCAATAATACCCTATTGCTCCTACTCTGTGACTCCAGTTATATGCTTCAGAAATAACTCTGGTTCTTTAGTTACTAGGTATTACTTTTTTTCTTTTCTTTTTTTTTTTTTTTTCCTGCTGAGAGTTGTTCACAGGAAATTATTCTGTTTCCTGAGATGCTACTTACCATTTGTGCCCTGTCATACATGGCAAACTCATCTTGAGACCAGCCTTGAGGGCTTTTCCTCTACTTGAATGAATCCATAAGCATGGTTCAGGTAACCCAAATGAACAGGGCATCAACACTGCTCACCAATACACATTATGCTTCCTTATCCCTCAGCCCCGTTTGTGTAACACTCCTGAAAAAAACAGGCATGTATGTGCCACAGCTCCATTCATCTGAGCTCCCTGAAGCTGTTTTCAGGAGAGTGCAAGGAGGTCCCAGTTTTTCTCAAAGATTTTTGCCTGATGCTTAGTCCTTCAGCATTGTCCAAGTACCCAACAGAATGCACTCTTCATCCAAAAAGATGTTTAACATCGAGCTGGTCCCTGAGGAGGACAGGATCAATACAACTACCAAAACAGCCTTCACAGGAAACATTAAGGTAGCTGTAATTATCAGTGGTAAAAATCTTGTTGGGACGAAACCAAGCATTTCTTACACATACAACTGATCTTTTTATGTGTTTCCTAGAACAATCTGATAACTAAAACAAAAAAGGGATTCATACAAACGATGTTAGTAGCCAAGTGAGAATACAGTGCTATTCAGAAACATGCTGTGTGGGATCCATCTCACCTAACTACAAATAACACCTCCTGAACTAACAATGCTAGGATTAATTATTGCTAAGAAGAGAAATAGGCTCTTCTAAAAGACAAACCCTGTCACTGGAAAGATGATTAAAATAATCAGATTAACTGCTCTTCTAAAATTGAACATTTCTCTCCATTGATTGTAAAGGGAGCATTGGGTATAAACTCAGATGTTGATGTTTTTTTTGAAAACAGCCAGTGCCAGTGAAATTATTCTCTGCCTATAAGTTCAAACCACATACCAGCCTATAAAAAGGTGTGTTTAGAAAAGCAGCATAAAATTTAAAAAAGCATATTTGTTCTTCAATACCCTTTGTGATCAAAAGCTGAAATGACGAGTCAATGCAGTCCACAATTGCTGCTCTACTTCTGTTGCTGAAGATACCACGACAAAACACAGGCAAAACATTCCCATGAAAAATGCTTATTATAGGCTGCTGGTCTGAAGCAGCAGACTCCCTACAGAAGTGCTGCTTTGCAAAATCTAATTTATAGCTCCAATATCATGCTCACAGTCTCCACTACAGCAGAACAGCAACAGCAGAAAGCACCATTCCTTCATTTTATCAAAAGTAATTGTTTTTTCAGAGAACACCCAGAGCCTGCAAATGTTTGTACAATTTAAGCCAAATAGTACATAAGAACTATACAAAGCTGCTTTGAGGAAAGAGAAAATTGCTTTCTGAAGACTGTTTAGGTCCCTTTGATCTTTCTGTCTCCAGATTGCCCAAGGAATCTGGGGCAAGTGCTGGTTTGTGGATAGGGCAGGGGATGCACAACTTCTGAAGAAGGCTGAGCAATACTGGCGGGGCCGCCCTACGCTGTCACATCACATGTGATACCAGTTTCACAGGTAAGTCAGGACAAGGCAGTGTCTTTCGTGAATGCAAATAGCTGAGATTAAAACAGCTACACTGTGCTGTCACCAACACTACTTTTTGATATTAAACCCTTTCCTTGGCTTAGCCTTGGTCAGCTACTAAGTGTGTGCCCACAGCAGTGATACCTGCCAGCCTGGGCTTTTTGTTCTCACACTGGAGTTCCTCTACGTCACGTGCACTAGCAGAATGATTTTATGATACTGAAATGTGATCAAGCAGGAAGGCCTGTCAGCTTGTCCATCCAGCCTTTGATATTGGGCAGGTTTTTTACTACAAGTATCTTGGCTTCAGTCTGTTATCAGCCCTTTAATAAGGATCAGAATAAAACCCATACAGGAGATATTTTCACCTTATTCTACCATCTGATTCTAATATGGATGTGGAAAATTCTGGGACAGAAGCCAAATGTTAAATTTAATACAAAGGACTGTTATTTTAATCCCATTTTATTTTCTGTGATAGCTCATTTTCAGCTCTGACACAAAGTCACTGAGGAAAATCTGAGATAAATATTACATGACAGGCAATAGTATTTAGAGGTATAGAGAAATATTTCGTGAGATCTTTCAGCTATGACAAATCTAAAATCACAAAAAGATTTGGATACGTTCTAGGATTAATGCAGCTCCTAATTTAATAGACATAATGGCATTTCAGGTGAAATAGAAATTGGTTCCCTGTGCTCATGCCCAAACTGCTTTGAATACATGGCAAAAACATTAAAGATACCCTTTTTTCAGCTATGTTTACTACAAACTCTCATTTATAATCTCCATTCACCAGGAACTGCCTGAGGGAGGTAATGAGATTAGAGCAAAAGTTTCAATTATGCAGATCCTGAAGTTGCATTTGAAAGATACCTTTAGGATACTGAGACCTCATTTTTGAAAAACAGGCTGAAGCTCTTCTTGCTCTAGGTGGGTCTGATGAGTAGGTGTATGTACTTACGTTAGGCATGCACTTCCGCTGAGCAAAAAGAGGACTGCATTGTTAAAGATAGGAAGAAGGGGGGCTTGGGGCACCAGCAGAGCACGTTGAGTGTTTCTCTGGTGGAGGCAACTTGTGCTGCTGTCACTTCCAGTGAGCAGAAACTCAAACACTGTGTCCAGCTGTGGACACAGTCTGGGCTGCAGGGTGTGAGGGCCATACACTGCAGAGATTTAGAGGCTGAAGTCTCACTGTTCATGCTGAAGTCACCAAGTCCCTGAGGTACAAGGAGCCAACAGCTTTGAGAGAGAGAGCTTTGAGAGAGCGCTGACCTGGTGCAGAACTTCTCTCCTGGCACCGCCAGCCAGCTGGCTGGCACAGTTCCTGGGACCATGAAAATCCCCTTCCACAGGGCTGGAGATGGGAAGGACACTCTCCACTCTGGTTTTGGAGCTCAAACTGACCGAGAGAAAGACCTACAGCTCCTTCTATTCAAAGCCACAGCGTAAGGGAATGTGCTTCTCCCCATCTGCAGCTCTTGCTGGTGAAGGAAGCTCATCCACGCTAAGCCTTTATCCTAGTTGTTCCAGTTAAAGACCAGGAGATGTTGACAACTTCTGTGTGTCCATCTGTACTTCCAGACCACTGCACAAACCAGGAGTTACAATGGTGCTGGTGAGTGCAGACAGGAAACAGAGATGGATATAAATAGTCAGAATCACACATACAGACCAGAGAAAACAGAGCCACCCAGATAACAAAGATACAAAAAACACATGGGGCAAAAGTGGACAGGCACCACTTTTGCATTCCATTTTCTTCAGAACCGCTCTAGCTTTAAGTAGGAGACTCAAAGAAGATATTGGAAAAATCAGGGGGATGGAAAATAAACTCACCTCAGCCGTGTCCCACTTGGCACAAATGGGAGGATGAAAGACAAAGTCCACACAGGAGACAGCAGCAAAAAGGGCTGAGGTATTTCTGGGTGACCTGCAAAGCAGCCAGGGGATTCCTCAGGACTGCTGGGGCCCAAAGTGCCTTGTGGTTTTGTCTAAAGGACCCTTCTCCATGTAAGCGTGACTGCTTTGTGCATGACCAAAAGCATTTGTTGGGAGTTTCAGAGAGACTTCTTCCCTATGAAATCAACAGATTTTAACACAAACCCAACTTTTTAGCTTTTGCTCCCTGCTGTGTAAAAGGGACTTTGATGGAAATCATGCACCTGAATCCAAAGTGCTGAAAAAGTCTCAATCAGTTGCTTCCTAATCCTACAAGGACAAAGCCACAGGCAGCTCAGGAGACAGCTGGGGAGTCAGCGATATATAATGGCCCATCTTTTATCTAATAACTAATAAATCTGTCTGTTGGAAAAGGTGTTTCTGCAGACTGGTCTCTGCTCCCCACACTGCCTCTGTATTTTATCCATCTAAAGGACCATGTACATACTTGTTAGATAAGACAGAAGAAGCCCTGGAAGAGGAAATGGGAATCCAGGTATCTCTGAGCTGCATATTCTAATGCTGAGGTGCACAGACATACTCCATTTCTCCTGGTAAATCATTACAGAAAAAAAATACAAAGATTTCCCTGGGAGGGGTCAAGAATGCTTCCTAGCCTCCAGAACAGCACCTGAGAGAAAACTCTCCTGGGAATCAAGCAGTATGCTGAAATCAAGCATACAAGAGCCCTTGGCAGAAACAGTGCTAGGAAAATGCTATTATTTTTATATAATTACATCAGAAGCATGTAGTTGAGCCTGGACTTTGGACCCTGAATAGCTGGAAGGGGACTGTAAAGGGGAGTAACTGCTTAGGCATGCATCTGGCCTCGTTATCTCCTCCTGCTGGGTGTATGGAGTCCTTCAGTGGTCTGGACTCACTAACGGTTGTCCACTTAACCCTCTTATCAGATCCTAGTCATCATTTCTGAAGAGTTCAAAGCAAATATTTCAGAGTCCTCTTTAATCATCTTTTCTGGCATCTGGAGTACAGTTTTTCCCTGAGAAGTGCTAGTTAAGATTAAGAGGTTCTATGAGCAGCAAACCAAAGAAGCCTCACTTTCCCCGGGATGTGAATCCTTACAGCTGACGTCAGGTCTTCTCCAGCTGCTTACCTGTTCTCAAGACACTCATGAAACTGCTCTTCTCAACAGCAAGTAGGTGAGGCTTCTTGAAGTGAGACAAGAGGTTCAGAAGCTACTGGGGGTACATGCATACACACAACACCCCACAGCAGAGGAGTGCATGGCCTTGGTTACTAGGGGAAATTAAGCTAAAAGGGACTCTGAAGCTCTTCAGAGCTATTGTGGCTAATATGCCATCAGACAATGGCATGTGGGGCACTTCAGCTATAGGAAAACATACATAATAATGAATCTAGTGCGAGGTTCTGCTTCCCTCCAGCCCCCTCAGAGTGCAGTGCACTCATTGAACCAGCCCGAGCCACAGACCCAGCACTGGGTATTGAATGGGCACGGTTGCCAAGGCTGAGTGCTGTGTGTTTTGGCAGCTGTGCTATGTTCCAGAAATTCTTTAGTGACTGAATGTCACAATAGTAAACAACCTGCACATAAACAGGTATATTTGCTTCAGAGTAAAATCCCCTTGGTGTGAGCACAGTGGTGAGAGCATGTCATGAAGCAAAACAATACTTGGCACATCAGGTCAGGACAGGGTTTCACAAGCAGTGAGGCGGGGACTGCAGAACCTGAACCGAAGGACAGTATGTAACGCTCCCACTAATGGAGAAACTGGACATTTCTAGGAGCTGTAACCCCCCTGAGCCGCCAGAGATGCTGGATGAAAGGGACGGCAGAGAAGGATTTTGAGGAATTCCAGGAAGCGCTGTAGATCATTGAAGTCAAACACAAGATTATAGCAGAGAACCTGGTGAGGAGGATGATATAAACAGAGGTTGTTGGGTAACTTGATTTGTTAGAAAAGAAGATGAGAGGTTGCAGTAGGTCTCCATTTGTACAGCTGCTCTGCTGCTTTCTTGTTCAGCTGTTCTCTCCCAACACTGTCCTAACAGGTGAAACTGCAGGCAAATTCCTGTCCTCTTCCATTATCACATTCAAATTCATAAGCCAATCTGCAGCCATGAATGACTGGAGTGCCAGATAAGAAATTATTGCACTGGATATACAACACTTGGCAGGTCTTCATGGAGTATGCAGCACTTAGTCCCTCCTGTGCAAGTTTAAAATTATCATGAAGTATTATAAGGTCATTTCGTTGCTGTGAACTTTAGGATCTAATTTTGGGTCTGTTTAAGCACAAGAAACAAGTCCAAACTGTTGATCAGCACAAAAGAGTGAAACAGACTATCCAGAAACCAACCCCTACTATATAATTCGGGTGTTGTTTTTTAATCTCGTTGTCATTATTGCTAATTAAACACCAGACTGATTCAAAGGCTGCAAAGGGAACATTAGAATTTTGCAACAGCTCCAAATAATCATGCTCCAGAGAACATGGAAAAATATTTCTCTTCTAGGTATCAGAACATACATATCTTCTATGCATCTGTAAACAGCATGTATCACTCAGCCCATCCAAAGTCTACTCAAATGCACAAGGTCTGCCTCCTGGCTTCAGTGGGTTTTAAAGAGTGTTTGACCAAGGAATGAGAAAAATTGAAATTTGCACAGATACCTGACCCCATTAGAGATATCTTGCCATATATAAAGTTAATGCACTCAGCTTAAATTCACTTACAGAAGAAGAGTAAAATAACTTGGAGAAGTTCAAGAACTTCATCTCATCTCAACAGAGATCTCTGTTCTCTGCTTGGGAAATCCAGATTCTTCCTCCCACAGAGTTGACTCAGCATGAGAAAATCCCAGCAATGGAAAACCTGCACCTTTGTAAGAACAACAGGTCCAATACCTTCTTAAGAATATATACCATCTTCCCTAGTGCAGTCACTTCAAATCTTGGTCAGTTAAATATCCAGAGTAAACTGCAGTGTGGAATCTGTACAATAAGCACATTGAAAGAAAACTACCCAAAACAAAGCTTTAGAAAGTAGCATATTTTTTTCAACTGACCATTTTACAGTAAAACAAATCTGACAGAAAAATTTTATGTTCATCTGGGTAGTTATGCTTCAATTTCTGTAACTTGATAACTTCTGATCTGATGAATGCAAACATTATGTACCGAATTTGCATGAATGAAACCAACTTCTGTCATTTAGTGATCACAAAACACTTACTTGTAAGCATAATTCTAGCACGGTAATTTACATTTCCAAGTATCTTAAATTACGAAAGACACTAATCAAAATGAAAGCAAATATGAAATATATTTTAAAGACTGGTAGCGTTCTTCCGCACTGTGCTGGTTTTTATGACTTGCATTAAAAGATAGGAAGTTCTCTGCCTTATTTTTAACAAATTGGAATCTACCATACATATGACAGCCAATAAATAAACTGTGACCACGATCCTTTGATAATCAAATCTATGGTAACTTTAAACCATCTCCCTGAAGTGAAGCACAATCCACCCAAGGTACCAAATTCAGCTTCTTCCTGCCAAGAGCTTGCTGGGACTCTGCATTAGTGGTGTAATTAAAAAGTACATATATATTAATTTGTTGGCAGCTCTTCTCCTCTGTGAGCTCTAAAACATCACGCTAGGTGACATTAAGTGCATTTTGTGTATTAGGGAAAGGAAAAAAGACAGCATAAAATTTTGTGAATTGACAGGCAATTCAAGAACACAAATGTTTCTATTTTGGCTCAATACCAACAGCTAATTCATATATTCTTTATCACTTGCTAATGACTGCCTAGTAGCTGCAGATGTGGAAGCAGACTGCTAAAACTGGAAACATTAACATTCAGATTTCATGACAAAAGTTTTCCATTGTATTCCCACTATTCAGTTTCAGCTGCTACACAGTTTTCTTGAACATTTTTTAATCTATCTTACAGGTTTCATACCTCTACAGATCTCTGCTATATTGATAGTCTTCAGTACTAATCTATGTTAAACAGATTGACAAAGAAGTCTGTAAATGAATTAATTCTGTCTTCAATTTCCACCTTTTTCAAGCCACAGGGAGCAATCCCTGTGCTTAAGGAACTGAAAGAGACTGGGTTTTCACATCTTTGTTCACATTTTACTGGAAAGAGCAGGGAAAAGTTTCAGCAGTTAATACTGTGGATGTTATTTTGTCTCCCATGCAAAAAAATTAATTACAATCCCACAAAGTATTTCTGTGCATGAAATTTCTGTATACCATGAAATCAAATAATTTATTTCATAAATGGCAGCTGCAGATGCATGCAAGGAAAAGAACACCTATGCAAAGTAAACACAACCACAACATACTATAATGTCTACTCTCTTTTCAGGCAGGATGACCCTACATTACAGGCAGGATTGGACTTAATCATACTGTGGTTTTATACCTTCTTATTTTCAGCAGCTCTAGATTTATGTTGCTCTAGACACTGAAGAAGTAGTAAAGTTTGCTTGATATTTCCTTTTAATTTCTCTATTTTTATACCTAAGTGAGCAACATGCATCAGCACTGAAGCCACAGCTAATGATGGCATCCCTGCAGTGATACCTTTGGTATAAATGCATGAACAGGTTCAGCATGCAGCAATACACTAAGGAAAAAAGGAAATATGTACTCAGTTCTCAGGTTCTGTGGAACATCCAAGCTTTTAGGAATAACTAGATAGCACAAAGCCAGCTGCTAGCAAGAGCAGAGTAGAGATGAGAATCTTTGTTTTACAGGCCAGCAGTCACACCAACAGTCAACTCTATAAATAATGCTGAAAAAACACATTCTGAAGTATGTCACTGCATTTCTATATACTTTTGAAAGCTCTGCAGTTCCTAGTGAATTGAATGGTGTTTGATAATACAGCATTTTCAACCATTAATTATAGATGTGAAGCACACAGAGCCGTAATTTCTCTTAGTCAAGTTTCTTCTCCATGCTATCACAAATAATAATAAATGATAAGCAGGTGGTTGTATGAAGTTGTGATGATCATAAAACATGTTCATATTTGTTGTAGACTTCTCACAGTATCATAGGAGCCAAATGTTTACCCATGTGGGTTGGGCAGCTCTGACAGAGTAATTCACCCACTCTAAGTGAAAAACAAAGATAACTGGAGCAATTAATGATTGCTTTGTCAGTGAGGTGACAAACTCACCACGCAACTTTTGTCAGGGGATTGGAAGCTAACTTCTTTTGACAGACGTTTCTGTAATGCTTATTTCAAAAAGCCTGAGCTGTCTTTCAAAGAGCTGAAGCAAGTGTTAATCCTGCTGCTCCTTCGCATGCAAGGATCAAAGCATACTCCTTAGTATTAAAAGCATACAGCTTTTAATCTGCTGACTACAATTAAGTGAGTAAACTTTTTTTACTAGCAACTTTCCTATCAAGAAATCTTCCTAAAGACAGCAGCATTTCAGTAATAAAAACATGTGCTTGAACTTTAGCTATCAATATTCCTTTCATGTAACAACAATAATGACACTGTCAGTAGGAAGGACTGTTTTCTTCTAAAACAAAAATAATCATATGTGTTTCCCTTGCAGGACTTAAACCATATATGACAATAAGCCATTCTATTTTGCCTTGATAGAATTATTCATTCCTTCTCAAGATTTTTTTTTTCTTCAAGTTGGCTCTTTTTGCTTTGGTTCAAGTCATTAAAATATCAGAATCAAAGATCTGCACAACAGATGGAGCTTGGTTGTGAAGAATGCCTTTGGCTGGTGAGGATTTTGCCTGGCAGGTGTCAAACCAAAATTAATACAGCATATATTATAGCGAAGTGTATGCGTTCCTTCCTGACCACAAATATATTAATAGAACAAGGCACACAGAGCAAGCTAAAACAGTACTATCATTATGCTGAATCCTCCACTGCTTGGCATTTTAGTTAATCACTTACATCCATGCAAAACAAGTAAACAAAATGCAACAGGTTTGCTTAGTATCTCTTTACAGACATATTGCACGGGTGTAAAAGACTTCATGAAAGTGCCATAAGCAACATGGACTTAGACCTCTCCTGGTTTCTCTTTTCCTTCCATTTTCTGCATCAGTGCTCTAAATGCTTATGAAATTTAGTACACTTTTTGACATTTCAAAATCCACAAGAAAACCAGGTACTGGTACCAAAAACACTGCTCAGGTACCATCAGTTGCTATGCCTGGCTTGCCAAATACAATTCAACAGTTTGAGTCAGAAGACAGAGCTTTCCATAGGTGTCAGGAAGGAGGGCTTCAGGTGGCATCACCTGCTTCTCTCCATTGTCAGATGAGTGGGAGGCTTTAGCATCACAACCAGCCCTCTCAAGTGCTGAGTCACTTGAAGATCCGCAAGAAACCAGTTTGAGATCTCATGGCTGGTTTCACAGATCCATACCGTAGTTTAGTAGTACAGTAGTTTAGCTAACCAACAGGGCAGTAATTTTAAAAGGTCACAGCCACAAGACTTTTAATTATCTGTAAAGCAAATGTGAGAATGTATTTGTGTGTGTATATATACATATATACACACACACGCACACATACTTTTTCAAAATCTTAATCAAAAAAATATGGAAGTCTTAGATATATGGAAGTCAAATTCATTCCCTTTTAAAATTTAATTTCCACAAATTCAGGTTAGGGATCTGTCACCTGACGCTGATAGGAAAAGGGTGAGAATGGGAGCGTGGGTGAAGTAATTTCCGAAACGGAGGTCCTAACTCAGAGCGCACGGGTTGGATGAGCACTTCTTTCCCCCGAGTCAGCACTGACATCACAGCGCTCAGCGTGCCCAGCGGCGCGGCTCGTGGCTGCCCTGTGACAGCGCTGCTGCCGGGTGACAGCGCGCGCTGATCCCTGCAGTCACTGGAGATCCCGAGAGAACGGAACGTACGAGATGACTCACTGCTGCAACCATGCACTCCGAGGCTCAGGACCCAGTTACTCTTCTGCTCACTCAGGAAGAGCATTTTGCCAAAGCAGCTGAAGTAAGTTCAAAATCAAACAAGCTATTAGCAAACATTTGAATTACTTACGCTATTTGCAGAAGATTTATGCTAGTATTAGTGGGACAATTAATATGCAAAACCTAAACATCTGAAAAAGTATTTTGCTTAAACAATTAATTTTCATGTCGCATGCATAGAGAATGTTTTCCCTCATAGTTTTGTAGTCTACTAGCTGCCAGACTTTGATCCAGAATTGAAATTTCAGTCATTTTGGCTTTTGTACCTAACAAATCAGAAATAAAAATGTTTTAACATCAGAATGAAAAGGCTGGAAGATCGACAGACCATAAATGATTTGTTTTACTTGGTTTGGGATTTTTACACAGCTATGTCTAATCTAAGTAAGACTGAAACAAAACCAAAAGGCAAAACAAAAAACTAGACAAATCTCTTCTGTCCCAGAGATGCAGAAATACAAGTGTTGTTTGTGTCCCTGAAGGAACCAAACCTGAAATCCTGCCACAAACAAGAAAAAAGGGTTGTTATTTCCTTGACAACTGTTCCTGACATCACAGCAACCTCCTAGAGGTAACAATAGAAAATCAATCTTAAAAAAGGACTTTTTTCTTTGCTAAAGCAAACATCTTTTTAGTTCTACAAACTCAGAAATAAAGAAATCAAGAGGCTTTTTTCATAATGCTGAAAATTTTAGCACCAGAACTGTAAACATCAACATCTTTGCCTTCCTTCCTTCTTCAGATGTAGCCATTATGTGTTGTTTGACTTTAATAAAGAAATCAAACACATCTTGAACTGAACCTTCTAATTGATTTTACGGTTAGATAGGGTGAAGTATTCTGACCTTCACATTCAACTTGTTACCTAGTTTTTGTGTGTGCTCCTCAGAGAAAAGGTGAATGACCTGGCGATACGAGGTTAACGCATCCTGCAGAAGTGGCCTTGGATTTCCCTTTGGGAGCGTACACAAACCTAACCATGCTGTACAAACCACACAGTGCCCGCCTGCCTAACTGGGCCTTCCACTTGCACTTTAGTGTGTGAAAATATCCAAGTGACAGAGGCTTCATGTCCAAGTTTACAAGCACAAATGCAGAAGACGGGTGAAAATTTGCCTGCAATTCTTTGGTGTTCTCTGTTCTTGGCAGATTCCAGCCTTCTAAGTCTGTTATGGAGCCTAGGAGTTGTATACTAAAGCTGTAAGACAGACCTATTTCAGTATCTTTATTGAGTTTTGTTGATTGAAATTGGAGGCTTCTTCTTTATTCAAAACAGGTTGACAAGCGCATGAATGTACTGCTACAACTCAGGCTTTTCAAAACATGATATTTACTAGGCATTACTTAGTGATATTTATACTCTATTTGAAACATTTGAGAACTTCAGGCACCCCATTAAAAATCCTTGCTTGAGGCATCTTGCTATTTATTTTTACACGGATAAAGGTTTTCACTTCCAAAATTGACAAGTAAATGGGGATAGTCAAGCTGAAAACTGTGAAGAGCCTTACTGTTTTCTGGAAGCTCTGTGCAGGCAGATTTTGAGACTCGGACAAGAATCCTTTGATCACGTCAAGAGGCCACATCTCCTTTTTAAACAATCCAGGTCTAAAGCATTTGACAAAGAGACTCAACAGACCCCTTCTGTAACCCAAGCAAGGAAAGTAGAAGCCATTTTTAATATGGTTCTTTGTGTCATGCAATTATTTCCATATGAAAGTAGAGAAACTCAGTAAACCAAAGATGCCTGTGTCTGTAAGACAGGAGCAGAGCTTTTACAGGGAGCAAAAGTCTGTTTGGAACAGCTGAACAAAAGCTTGATGAAGGAATTCCAAACAACATAGAAAATTGTCTCAGATACATAACTGAAAAAAAATTGTAGCTCTGTAAAGCCACAAAATGCTATTTTAAAGACAGTTTCATTAAGAAACACCGCTTGAGAGTATCTGTCAAATAAGATCAGAGCTACATGTGGGGACAGCAGGAGGCAGCTGAAGCAATCTGCAGCACAGCCCTAGTGCTCATCAGTCTCTGACCCTAAGAAAAAAGATAATTACTGCATGAACGTGCACATTAGACCAAACCAGAAAGTCCAGGAAAATAAATATCTCTGCTAGAAAGAGAAGGTGAGAACTGCTCAGGTTTTACACAGTGGTCTACAGATCTGTATGTCCCAACCCAATATACTTTCTTAGACTGACAACACAGCTGTGGCTTTAATTTTGAAGTCCACATTTTTTCCATGAGAATCATTAAATATAACATATTTGTCCTGTTCAACAGAAAAACAAATCCATCTCTATTTTTTTATTCCTCTGAAGCCTTAATTTAATTGTGCAACATTTTCTTTAGAAACACATTTGAAGATGTTTTAGATATGACCTCATTTGTACACCATGCCAGGCTTTCCAGGAACTCTGAACCAACAGCCTCTTTGCCTTTCTTGTATCTGAACTACTGTATTTTATGGCTTCCACATGATACTGTGTGGAAGCTCCCCATGCGACTGGGAGGGGAGATGTTCTGCTAAGTACAAACACTTAGGGAGGGAAGTTCGCAATCTGAGGCATGGGTTGTGAAAAAGACTTTGTAGGTATTAGGTAATGTACACAGAGATTGCTGTGATTATGTTCAAACAACTCCAAAGAGCTGGGCCTACAAAGGTGAAAAAGGAAAAGCACCAGAGAAGCCAACAGCCCAGCAGCTCATCTAGCCTGGATTTCCTACTCATGACCACAGCTTTGAAAGCTGCCCACCTTCAGATGCTGATGGAGCCCTGCTTCACCTCTGCAGTTTTAATCAGAGGAGCTAACTGACCTGGTCCCAAAAAGGTAAATTATAGATTGCCCCAAATAATCTTGAGTAAGGAACCGAGTATTCTGGAATATGGAAATCCACTGAGGTACTGATAATAGAAGGGACCAGACAACCAAAGGGATGAGTTCCTATTTGAGGTAGAAAGGCTGAAATGCTATGGAAACAAATAGGCACATATCTGCACCTCACCTCTATTCTGCCAGTTGCTTTACATGGAATTTTAAGGCATTTGGTTTAATATGGAAAAATGCACCTTTGATTCAAATTCTGATGTCTGCATTCACACGAAGTGATAGTTTTTCCAGGACAGTTCATTATGTAGATTCCTTTTGGTCTCTTAGCACTGACTTAGTCTATTCCCACCTTCTGCCACCTTCTCGATCTCTTGCCTCATGTTGCAATTGCTGGAGGACCCTGGAGCTGGGACAAGGTGCTCCCACCATGTCCATCCACCACACAAAGGCAGCAGGTCTGTCTCCCAACCCACACTGGGCAGGCAAGCAGCCCTCCCACTGGATAGATGGACTTGTCTGTCAAAGGTATGTTGCAAGCTTTTCCATGACAAAAATCCCCTCCTACTTTTAAAAGAATGCATTTGTTTTTGGTTGTTTTTTTTCTCTTCCTTCTCCAACTTCTTCTCTCCTTTCCCACCAACTTTTTAAGCAGGAAGGAGAGTGACAGGGAGAATAATGATTTCCTCAGCTTCTGTTGGAAAAAAACCACAAAAATTTTCCACCAAGAGTGAATTTTTTTCTGGTTTGTTTTGTTTGGGTTTTTTTTTTCCCAGTGAGGTTCAGAAGCCATATTTTAAATTTAAAATTTCCTGAATAAGGGTCCAGTTAATACTTTCATTTGGTGTGGAAGGTAGCAGAGACCTGGTACCTCTGTTTCACTTAGCACAGATCCCAGCTGTGCGGCAAGAGGTCAGCTTGAATTTTTCTCTTGAGTTGCATCTTTTCAAACCTCTTGTCAGAGTTTCAGTTGTATAAATCAAACCCCATAGCCCAGCGTGGATGCAAAGCTTGTCATGCTTTCCTTCTGCCAGTTGGCTCTGCACATCCTCAGTGTTAATTCCTTCTGCCTCCACCTGTTTGAGGAGGGAGGAAAGCGCTGGTGAGCGAGGAGAGGAGCAGAGCGGCCAAAAGATGCAGCAGCCTCCCATGCATGGAGACAGCATCACAGATGGGTGCAGCTGGTAAAGGAGAAGAAAAAGGTGCTGAGGCCACTGATTTTCCAATGGCATTGATGGGCAGGGGTCTGAGCAGGTTTGGGACCCTTGAGTCACTGATGAGAACAGAGTGTGTGTGTGCATTGCACACTGTCCTGGTGTCAACTCAGGAGTCAACCTCGTTTAAGGTGTGCTTTGTCTGAGCAGATGGCAAAACATGACGGCTGCTGGGTTAAAGTTTTGCTGACAAACCAGCCCCCAGCTGTTTTCAAAAACAGACTGCTGCTCTCTTTACCAATACAAAAACAGCCATCTCCCTAACTCCCTCCTTCAAAGTATTATTTTTGGTATTACAGGAGCATATACCTAGCCAGACTATATAATTAACATTACAAAATTTTTAATTACCTACCTACAACCATCTTCCTGCTTTAACTGGTGGTGGAGTTGAAGGGTTGTTGTTTTGCTGGGCGTTTTTTGAGACTACCATAAAAATTTGAATTGCCAGGTAGAAACTCATCAGTGTAGAGCCTGCACTACCAGGTGTAGAAGGCGACCCATGACTCTAGCTGTACCATGTCTCCCATGAAAAAGAAGGCTTGTGACACAGAAACAAGCCCAAACCTCATTTGCAATAGCAAGTACATAAGGCAGGACTGTTCCAGAAAAGACAGTGACAGAAACACATACTGATTTAGTTTATTCCTTCATCTGTTGGGTTATTTTGTTTTTGTCCAGGAATGTCATATAAGGCTAGGCTGGGACCCTTCCAGCAGTGTCCAAGTGTGTGCTGTCGCCACAGGGCAGCACAGCTTCCTTTGGGTATCCCTCCTTCTGGCAGCACAGCAGGGCTCACTACCACAACAGGATGCAACTCCATGCCACCCTGACCCAGCAGCAGGGTGTTGGCCTCCTGAAACTCAACAACTATCCACAAAACATGAAACAAGTGAAAGTCCAGTGACCTCGCTGGCACAAGCAAGTTCCAGCTCCTGGAAACATGATGAGTTCTGGGGATAAATAACCATCATCCTCCTTCCTCCATATCTCTGAGTTTGCTTGCTCCTGGAAACAGTGGAAGAAACACCCCAACTGCATGTACACAAACGCACTTCTCAGCAGATCAACAGCAAATGTTGATCCAGCAACTGTAGCTGGAACACAGCAACCCTACACCAGCAGTAAAGCACCACTGGGTCAGATGTTATCGTGTCAGCCCAAATTAAGCATCATGAAGCACACATCAGCCAAGCCAGCAGCCCTCTTTAGCTTCAGTGAGCCTTGAGCTGTGCTGTGTGGAATTGCTGCTTTCCACATGGAATATCTCATTCAGAGCAGGGGCTGTTGCAGCAACTGCAACAGCACCACTGATTTTTGGTGTGATAAGCTGTATTTAGAGCAGGAAAGTATCGCTTTGTGAGCTGAAAAGCAAACCAAACAAAGAGCAATAAAGTCATGAGCTTCAGGCCAAAGGTTTTAATATCTGGTGTTGGTCCCATTTCCCAAAGCATAGGGTAGTTTATGTACACTGTAGACATTTTCTGTCTGAAGCAATACTAACACATAATCTCTTTATTTATACAGCACATTAAGTGTCCTGCACCTCCACCCACACAATGGTCTGATTCTAGATCCACCCTGCTGCTGTTCGTGGGAGGAAATCTAGGTGTGTTGCAGAACTGATAGGTCCTGATGTTCTGCAACAACATTAGACAGAAAAGACAACGTGATTGCTTCCTCACAAGGCTCCAAGGTCCTCGTACACCAATTTTTAAAAAGGAGAGGGCAGGGAGAGGAGGGAATGGTAGACAGATCTGTGGTGGAACTAAAAACTCAGGATTTCTGGAGTCTTTGTCATATGCTGTAATTGCAAAATCACACCTCCTGTCTTCCACATAAACAGGAAACCTTTTTTCTCGGGGTATGAGATGATTAGGAAATTTCCTAAGCTTACCTTACTTTGGTTTCTTCCCTCCTTTCAAAATGTGATTTCAAAAAAGGATCAGGCCATTGACTGTAGTCTGGACTTTTGTTTCCAAATACTTCGTTCAGCATGGAAAGGACCAACCATGGAACAACCAAGCAAGTCACCCTATTATGCAACAGACAAGAAAACTATTTGTGCTAGCACACTGTGTTTTTAATTCCTCTGAAGGCTGCTTTCCCCCAGGGAATTCCAGTAATCTGACAGATTGAAGTGTGTTTTGACAAGTTGTAACAGTCCAGAAAACCCACCTATGAAATTACATCCTGGTAGCATCTTCCAAAGTAAACTGAAATCTTGGTATCACAGCTCATTTTGGAAAGTACTATGCCATAGCTTTCATTTGTTATGAGAACATGGCTTGAGTTTTAGGTGTAGATAACAGGTGGTGTTACACCTAATGACGAACAGACTCCTACCAGTCTCATACCACCTTTTGTTTGCCACTGCCACGGGGAGAAAATATTTGACTGGGTAGGAAGATCTTTATATATAAAGAACTTAGGATTCAGAGGGCAGAAGTTTTAAAATGCTAGAAGTTAAAACATTTTGGAAAGTGAGTCACAGTGAGTATGGATGGGCCAACCCCATTCTGTCTCCAGGCTCAGCTGCAGCCTGGATGAGTTAGCACATCCTGGAGATATCTACTAGGAAGACAAAGGAGACAGAGGCAGTGAAAAGCAAGGATGTCCCAGACTGACATATTTAATTTTTCCACATTTTTCTTCCTGAATATCCCAAACCAGAAAGCAGACAGATTTTTTGCAGAAGTTACCAGGATTTATGAAAGACAGGATATTGATATGAAACATTCATGACCCTCAACTTAGCAGTATTTCTCTTGGATGGGGTAACAAAGTAAATTTATTACACATCAGTGCCAAGACGCTCATAATAAAAATACAGATTATAGTTCTCAGATTCATCAACTCAAACCAGATATTGTTGAAAAAACAGTCCAGCAGGAAGAATGTTTTGTAAGATACTTGCTCTACCAAAGCAACATTATGAAATATATATTTTATCCAACAATAGGATACAAAGCAAACTATTTGATTTAAAGACCCTGACACAAAGGCAGCCTGTGAAGACATGAGAAGGAGACCCCTTGTCATGTATCCCAGGTGTGGAGTGTGCAGAGGAAGATAAATAGATATGTTAGACATGGGCAAAGCAAGCAGACATTTTATTGCATCTCGAGTTGATGATTTTATGAGACTTGAAATAAATTAATTAAGCATGGATAAAGCAAGATAGAGAAATACTGCAACTTCTTGGGAAGCCAGGCTTCAGCACAGGTTCA
The DNA here is from genome assembly GCA_013400915.1 of Pardalotus punctatus. Lineage (NCBI taxonomy): Eukaryota > Metazoa > Chordata > Aves > Passeriformes > Pardalotidae > Pardalotus > Pardalotus punctatus. Next base: position 64,499 of record VZTX01002255.1, on the reverse strand, counting down.
GGCAGATCACAGCCACAGCAAGCCTTCACATCAATTCTACCCTGATCATTTAGTCCCCTCTCTTCTTCTGTTTCTGACCTTCATTTCTTTCTTTATTGGAACATATCTAGTGGAGAATCAGTAATCAAGGACCAATTTATTAAATTCCTGATGAGATCTGAATATTTCATTCTGCTTCTGCTGCACTCCCTGCAAAAGCAAAGATCTCTCTTTCAAAATGCTCCCAGAGCTTGCCTGTGTAGCATCTGCATGGTCTGCATGGCTCCAGGAACACCCGACACATCAGCCTGCTGTGAAAGGAGGAACTTGTAAGTCCTTAGGTATGATTGAAGGCATTGTCACTGCTGAAAGTTTCCATAAATCAGGGTATAACAGACCAACCCTTTAACAACTCATCCCTCCTCATTTCCAGACATACTACCAAGGGGAAAAATTTATTCTGCCAAGGATTTCCAGTGTTTCCAATTCCTCACTTCTTCCATTTCATCCTCAGGAAAAACAAAGCAAAGCCAAAAAAAAAAGCCGTCCCCCAAATTACCAAAAGAAAGAAAAGTTAAACAAACAAAACAAGCAAGCACCACAGTGTTTCTAACTACCTTCCAAAATACAACAAACAAAAAAGCATTTTAAATTGCTTTAGTCTGGGAAAGTTACTAACCGTGAGATCTCTTGTGTGTGTGTCTCTGTTTAATACAGAATGTAATGGAAAAAAAATATAACTTTAGTGACCATCCAAGAAAGATTTCGTGAAAAACAGGGTGGAAGGGAGTTTGTTTGGATTTAATGTTTCCCCAGATGCATCTCTAGTCCAAACATTACGCCACAGGTCAAATGGAGGGGAACCAGAAAGTGAAACATATTAAAAATAACCCCTAAAAAGGAAAGTGAAAGTGTCCAGTCTAGTTAGAATCATTGAATGGTTTGGGTTGGAAGGGACCTTAAAGATTATCTAGTTCCCAACCCCCTGCCATGGACAGGGACACCTTTCAGTACACCAGGTTGCTCAAAGCCCCATCTAATCTGGCCTTGAACACTTCCAGGAACAAGGAATCTACAACATCTCTAGGCAACCTGTTCCAGTGTCTCGTCACTCTCACAGTAAAGAATTTCTCCCTAATATTTAATCTAAACCTGCCTCTTTCAGTTTGAAGCCATTCCTCCTTGTTCTGTCACATGTCCTTGTAAAAAGGCTCCCTACAAGTTCTACCTTTTGTGACCATTCAATGCAAATTCTGTGATAAAAATCAAATTTGGGCTCTGGTACCATCACTGAGCATTAGTAAATACTGCAACTTACACATGGGAAGTCCAACAGAAAAATACAGGTCCAGCTTGTAAAATTCTTCCTGACTGCTACTACTGCTTTTAAGTAAGCTTATGTTAAAATACTTCAGTTTGGAACTGACAGTTTAAAATACTAAAACTGTCCTCAGTCCTCTGTTGTAGCCCTTTCAAGATGCCTCCCTGCAGACGAAGAAGCTCAATAAAGCTCTCACAAGAGACCACCTGCCACCAAGATCAAACAACCATATGGGGCAGATGTCTTGGTAATATTGTATAGCAATAAATTCATCCTGCCAGCCTGTTCCACACATATTAATACTTTACTTAAGATGTTCCTTCCAAATGAAGGAAAGTAACCTGTTCAATGTCTGATAATGCTCAGACACTGCATGCTCATGTTCATGTAGGTTCATTTCCCCTTTATAGCATTTCCCTGGGCCTCAAGGCTGAAGATGCTGAGGGAAGGGAGAAGGACGGTGTTGAGCACTATGGCAGTGGAAAGCAGTCATATGTTGTCCTAGTAGATTCTCACAGACAACCCCTGCAATTCCCTCAGTGCCTCTCAAATTGGCAAGATCATGAAATGCCTGTAAGGCAATTTTTCTCTGTTCTCCAGCTGTTCTTTGAGACAGAGATGTGTGCATTTAACAGGGAACCAGAGGATTCAGTGTTAAATTGCCTGACAGACAGAGCACTTGAGGCCCACGCAAGCTAGATATCTTAATCAAAGAGAAGACAATTCCAAACGTCTTGTCAAATGTGACTGAGAAAGAAGTGATGTTACTGGAGGAAGAAATGCCCAGCAGCTTGAAGCACTGAAGCAAGAAATATAAGCTGTAGAGCAAAATTCTGACACAGCCTCAGAGGATGCTGAGAAGAGCTTTGAAAAGCTGATCTCTCCTGAGGTTCATGAAGCTGAAGGCAAACCCCCTGAGGAGGCAGGGGAGTTGGCACCTATCTACTCTGATGTGTCATCTTGCAGGAAGTGCTGTAGCCTGATAAGGTAGCAAAGAAAAAAATGAGAAAAGGCTAGTTCAGCATTTTGGAACTGGCCCAGAGGGGGAGACCTGCTCCAACACTGCAAGCTGAGAACTTCAGGCTTCAGAAGTAAGCAAGCTCTGCATTTCTGGAGAGAAACGGGCAAATGTAAACAACGCTCCAGGGAAAAGATGCTGATGAAAGGTTTTGTGCTGTACACATAAAAAGAAAAAAAGAAGAGTGTTTCAAACAGCTAAAGATTCCACAGTGGTCTCAAGAGGTCTGAACAAATGAAAAGTGCTGAGTACAACTTGGAAGACTTCAAAGACTGGATTTTCATGGGACCTTCAGATGCTTTCCTGAAGGCTGAGGCTCCCTCTTTGCTGTGCACAGGGTGAGTGAGACTTCTGAGAGCACAGTCCACAGCAGCTGGCAGCCTGAGCAAGAAACAAAAAAATTAGAAATGCTGAGCCATACACCCCTCAATAACATGAGAGCTTAACACAGGGCCACAAGGAGGTTCATCTCCATTCACAGTTCGCAGCCTAGAATCTCTTCCAGAGCTGGATAAATACTTCATTTCAAAAGCAAGCAATGTCACAGCCCTTGCAATGAGACTTCAGAACTAGTGCTGCCACTGACACCCTTCACACACATCCCTACACAGTGACAATTCATTTACAAAGAGGTTTGAAACCACACCTCTCATTTCCCAGAAGACTGCGCTAACTCCCAGTCCCTCCCAGTGAAGGAGTTCCTCTGGCTGCTCACAGGCACCGAAAGCACGCAGGGCTTTCTAGCCTCCTGCCTCACTGTTCACAACCAGTCATTGATTGAGGCTCTGCAAAACACTAGTGAAACTCTCAATGTGAGCTGCTAAAAGAGATGAGTCTTGAGCAGGCTGCAGCAGAACTTTCTGTCCCAGCAGAGCCAGTGGAAGCAAGGGAGAAAATGGGAAAATTCAGTCAATTGAGGAAACCATCCTGGGCCAGGAATGTCTTTGGCTTCTTAACTGCCTGATTTAAAAAGAAAAAGAAAACAAACAAACAAAAAGAAGATGAAGAAGAAAAAAGAGTTTGTGGTAGAAAATGTACAGTCAATCAATTAGTCAGTCATTTCCAGTTCAAATATTTCCCTAAGTGCTTGGCAGTGTTTTCTATGTAAGGGATGTCTACTGCTGGTGAAAGGTTTCTTAGATGTCACAGAATTCCCCTTGATGACAAACTCTCCTCAGACAAGCTCCAGTCTGGGCAATTTCCCTTTGGAAGCCCTCACAATTGTTTTTTCAAGCATTCTGAGTCTTCTTAAAAGAAAAGCCAGTTGGCTATCAGTTGCATTTCCAAACCTGACTCACTGAGAGAAGCAGTGCTTGAGTAGGAAAATTCCTAAATTTAAGACACCAGGACCATACTATGTAGTTGACCTGAATACTTTACCTTTACAGAAAATATTTACACAAGTCCTTGGTGTGTCTCAAAAGGGTGTACACACAAGCTGTGTTTAAGAATAATTTTATCTGTTACTGAAATTCAGTCCAATCTGGATTATAATTTGGCAACCACAAGATGAAAATTCTTACACAGAAAAGTATATTGGTATAAGTAAAGAGAAATACTACAATCCCTTATGTTCTGACAACCAAAACTCCCCCTGAAGTTCCAAAATATAAATAATTTTATATTGCCCATTACTTTGAATTTAGACATCTTTTCTTACAGAAAATATTGTGGACTTTTAGTCAGCCCCATGAGCTGACGGGGCTGAACCTTAGCTCTACTAAACTTCCCAATCGCAGTAGAGATGTACAAGATAAGGAATCCATGACCTGGCTCTGCAAGCAGGCAACAGTATGTTCCACTTATTAAAACCATTAAAGCATATATGAACATCAGAGCAGTTCTGCCATCTTCTGCTCTGCTTCTGTATGGTTATGCCCTTTGAGAGCACCTTCTATTGTTTGCATGTTAACCAAATAAGCTTTGCAGGTTTGTTGGAAATCAGAAGGCTTTGCCAAAAAACTAGGAGCTGCTCTCCCCAGTTCATACCTCCTCTCCAAAACAGCTGCCTTACAAATCAAGCAATGTACACATGAACACAACACACCTTAGTCCAAACTGAAGAGCAGAATACAGCCAAATTCTAACTATTAATCCCATAACACAGCATACTCGCACAAAGGGAAATACAGGCCAGCCAGCACACAAGTAGGATTACAAACAGTAATGACAAAAAGAAAAATGTTAATTATGGTACGTGTCTCCATTATGAATCAATGTCTAAAAATATCTACCAATTTATTCCCAAACTTCAAGAAGTAGTTACTATGCCAGTAATATAGGATCTGCAATCACAGCATTTGGTGGCTTTGTCTTATTTTTCTTTGTTGTGTATGCTGGCAAATCACATGCAAGGATAGATAATACTCATACTGGAGAATGCTCTAATGCTTTCTGAAAAAGAGATCTAAATGGTGCAGTTTCTCTTTCTTTGTGTGTGTGTGTTGAGGGTTTTTTAGCTTTAAAATGGGAAGTGAAGTGCTCATCAGCTGCAAAGTGTTCCTTTAATATCAGTCAAGCAACAATTACCTCTGCAACAACCATCATTATATTAAATTACATGCTATCCTTCCTCAGCTCAGTGTGAAGACTAGCTGTAGAATAAAACAAGAAAAAACCCCACCCCACTGAAAATCCATTGTATAGTACTGTGTCCACATCACAAAGGTAAATATACTTCCTGCAGGGAAACTAAGCATCAGTTAAGAACTGCCTGTCTCTGTTGGAAGTCTTAAATGAAACCTAAGTGAAGGCCCCTCACCTATTCCAATATTAATTTCACTGTAATGATGCAGTGTTGTTGCTGAAAATGCACACATATTACTGCATAATTCAGGAGTACACAGTTATGAGGAGTCAAATAGTGCAGACAATTTTGCTTTCAGTGTTTTTGTAATTTTTTTCATTTTTTTAGCAACCCGAACATTTTCATGAGGTGTCCTTCAGTAGAGAGCAGGGATTTATATACAACATTCCAATACTTTCTCTGAATAACCAGTAATAGTTTGGTTTTTCCTATTTAAAGATACATCTGTACGTGCTGGCTTTTAACAAACGTTTACCATTCTGGGGTTTTAAAATGTAATTTGTTTTGAAAAGTAGCTTATCAAAACCACATTCAAATTTTGCATCTTTTACGTCTTAGTGACTTCCAGATAGAATTAATTCCATTTACAAAGCATAGGTTTGGGGTTTTGTTTTTTGGTTTTTTTTTGTTTTTTTTTGTTTTTTTTT
>VZTX01002255.1:12476-58928 GCA_013400915.1 Pardalotus punctatus | reverse complement strand
TTTTTTTTTTTTTTTTTTTTTTGGTGGTGTCTTTTCTTAGCTCTTAGCTTGCTTGACTGCCCAGGAGCTGAAAAACAGCTGCAGTCTCTGATTCAGTTACTAACATTGGTAGTTACAACTATGCAGGACAAGACATATATTCAAAGAGAACAGGGCACTATGAGGACAAGTAGGGCAGTGTAAGTAAAGTCAGGCTCAGTATAAGTAACAACTCAGAAAACAGTGACACTGAACAGAAAACAGTTCACAGCTAAGCATGCATTTAAGCATTCTGAAAAAAAAAAAACCAACCCAGAAATAAAAAAAACCCCAAGGAGTTTCAAGATTTTGCGGGCAAGACATGTTTCTTGTTGATGGATAATTCTGTAGCAAGGCCACGAGCAAAAACAGCATCACAAGCAGAGGTACAGAGAGGCTGCACAACAGAGGTGTGGACAGGTGGACCCTGATGGAACTGAAGGGAAAGATGAAGAGTCCTGCTCCAGCATCTGCAGCCCCAGAGCACAATTTGAATAGTGAATGACAAATCTCCTCCTTCTGTGTTCCTGGACATAGAAGGTTGGATGTTCTTATCTCAACCTGTAATTTTCACCTTTTTGTGCCTCCATTTCTCAACTCCACACCGAGAGCAGAGCAGGAAGGGAGAGAGGTAGTGGGAGACAGGGGAGAGAGCAAGCAGCATCTAGTTTGGGACAGTCTTGGTTGGCAGGGGACACTAAATTGGGAAGTGCCATTCCTAAACCACAACAGGCCCTAATGGATTTGCTGTTGGCCCCGTCAACCCAGGTCTCTCCGAATAGCAACCTTGTGCTTTAGCATCCTGACTGGCTCCCCTAGTTTGATGTCATCTGTAAACCTGATGCATGTGCATCTGCTCTCCTCTCCCAGGTCACCGATGTTAAAGGGGCATGTCCCAACACAGACCCCGTGCTTTTCACAGGCCTCCGGGTTGAAAATGAGCTATTAACCACTAAAACAGTTCAATCCAACTTCACAGCACCATGGAAAGGGAGATTGTATTGCTTATTCAAAACTAAGTGGGTTTATAATAGCAATAACTCAACCTGCTTTGTGGGCTACAGTGTTTCAAAAGGTCATTAAAAAAGTATGTTCTTATCTTATTTGAAACTGAGTCTGTGAACATTAAGAGCCACCATCTGTGCAGATAATATATAACCTTCTTTAAATGATTATTTGTTCACATACTTCCCTTTAACTAATTTTTTTTCTAATTATTTAGAAGATATCACCATGTCAGCAACACTCACTAGGAACAAAGGAACAGAAAGTCAGATGTAAACCACCTTTGAGCACAGGTGCTTACCATACATGTCTTAACAGGCTGCTTATAAAGAAAACACAGTAAGGAAAGAATTAGGTTTTTTCCTCACTCTACAATTTGCCAAACTCATAGATACCGGAAGTTCTAGGGGTTAAGTAAAACTGGGTTCAAAATAGATTAGACACATTCACAGGATAAACAGTCTCTAGTGACTACAAAAAAATGATCCAAATGCAGTCTTTGGACATACTGAGGACATATACGTCTCCATCAGTACCTCTTACCAGCCTCATTCAGAGAAGCAACACTGCACTAGGATCTTTCTCCAAGCCAGTCCTCAAGTCTCTCTAACAAAGAGAAATGTTTAAAATAGGGCCTCACATAAAAAAGAAAGCCAAATAACACCACCACCACAAATCAAAAAACAACTTCCTATCAACTGCATCATAATTTGATCCTAAGCTCTCACAGAAAGATCCTACCATTTTGTCTCAGCTTTCACAGTACTCTAGGTTAAATACTCCTACCACGCTATGTTGCAATATTTTGCACTGTGGCAGAAGAAACAAATCAATTCAGAGATCCAAGTCTGGATCTGAATACTTGGAGTAATGAAAAGAATGTTTGCATAGCTTCTAAAAATGGGTATCTCTATTAACAGGCTAAGTCAGCATCCTCTGTAAGACAGTATCCACTCTCAAGGAGCTGGCTAACCTGGAGAAAAAAATCTGTCATTTGTTTCAGATAATCATTTTCCAACTCTGTCTACAAAAATTTCCTTTGCTATGCTGCCTACAAAGCTTCAGCAATATTCAGAGGTCAGAGGTGCTGAATTCAGGGCATACCATCATGCAGACAAATATCACTTATAATGCACTGTGGATCGTGGTGGTTGGTTGGTTTGTTTGCTAAATAATTGCAGTGGAGTAAATAAGAGAGAGGCATAGCAGATTTCCTGTCACATGGCCTAAAAGAGAAATAATTTTTTTTTTTTTTTTGCAACTCAGGAGACAGAATTGTTTCCTGCTAATTAGGTATGAGGCAATGAAAAGTTAGCTATGCAACTGGGCAGCTTAGAATGTATTGAGAAGGAGGAAAAGGTGATGTGATATAGGATGATGAGAGTATTTGGCTATGAAATTATGAGATAATAAGTTTGGATAAGATATTTGTAGGGTTATTGTGATACTAATTATATTCAAAATTCAAAAGCAGGGTACATGTAATAGAATGAGGGTTCATGTAATAAAAATCAAATCCGGTGGTTTGATTTACATGGCTTATAAAAGCCCATGTATGTGGAGCTTCCTCCAAAATGATGACCCCACCTTTTTTTCTCAACAGAACAAGATGATCCAAAAAATAAGCATAAAACACTGGTGGAGTTATGCATTTTAAGAATATCCTCTTTTAGTAACAAATAATGTTTCTGCTTACATAAATGAATAACTTATTTTTAGGTATCAAATTATTTCTTCCTTGCTATGACAGTTTATGCCAGCTATGACTTATAACAGGAACCATGTGGAAAATGACGATGATGCTTTGCATTTGCATAATAGTTCCCTGGTTACTCCCTAAGCCCAGAATAAAATGCATATAATAAAAATAATAACAAAACCACACCACTTACAGTTATGTGTCACAGTCAAAAACTAAATATTACAACAAATGACAATTTCCCAGCAACATATTACTTCCTATCATCTTCTCAGCTCTATGCAGAAGAATAGGAGCTGTTCTGGTGGCCTGAACAAATATTTCTAGGAATTATAATTGACTGATTTCTGAAATGCATTATACATGCCACTTTTATTTTTATGACAGTTAACTTTTCTCATAGCTGGAGTTTCTATGGGTGGGTCAGATAACAACAGGTAATCTGCCTGAGATTTCTCTAGAAAACTGTTGGAGTTCAGTGGGATCTGAACACTGATGCACAGACATGCTTTTTGAAGTCTCAGACTTGGTTCACAAGTCTGTTATTTCTGATTCATGGGACTATACACATTTCAGTATGATGTCAAACACTGTCACTGCCCCAAGTGATTTCAGTCAGAGGATCATAAGCAGTGACAGAGCTATGACCTAGCAACAGGACCCTAAGTGCACTTTATGGTGTCATAAGAAGATTATTTCACTAAATTATTAGAGTTTCTTAATTGCTCCACACATTATTAATTACAGCTGACACACCTTCTAGCCTTACCCACACCCAAGATCACAAGAAATACAGAACACGTACTTGTTGTGCCTTCCATCTGAGAATATGCTACCCACTCTGCCGTGCCTTTATTATTTAGCCAAATATTTTCTGCATGTTATAAATGGACATGTTGAGCTACAGTACTTTTGTTCCTTGCCCATCCTTGTCTTGCATCTGTTCTTCCAGAAAAGTATGACTGAGTTCAACAGAAGTGATGAGGTACACAGAAGGATTACTGTGCAGAATACATGAGCCATGATGTGGGAAGGCAGGTTAAACAGTACCTTCTAACACCCTATTTCTCCTGTCAACCCCAGCCTTAAAATTGCATTGATGAGATGCTTATCTCCCACACCTTCTGCCTCAGTCTTATCACTGGACCATTTTCTGTCTCTTAAGGGGAAGAATGGGGTTCCTCAGCTCCATTCCTGTACGGCTACAGTATGCCAGTGACAGCAACTTTGCTAGGGCAGTTGCTGTGAGTTTCTTCCCAGATTTTCCAGCCTTCAAATTTTTACTGTGGGCAGATCACTTTGTCTTTCTAAATCATGGTATCCAGGTCTGCCCTACTCAATATTTTCTGCATATCTAGTCCCAAACTACAAACAGACATTACGTAAGTGTGACCCTAGCTGTGTTGGAATACAGGGCAGATTTATGTCTGGCTACAGTGCATCTACCAGGAAATCTTTCAGTCTTTACTAAATAGAAATATTTGTCAACCAGCAGTTTCCTAAGGTTAGGGACCTCTCCTATTAAAAATACAAACCCTACATCTAATTTGAAATTTTCTGGCCTCAGATTCTAGCCACTGACTCCTGTTATGCCTTCTGTTCCTGTTAAAGTGACCTTTTAGTAACCCCTTATTTTAGCATCATGTATTTTCTCCCCATGAAAGCACTTATGCGTTACAAATGACCAATGCTCTAGTTTCATTTTAAGAAGAGAATTCAAATGCTAAGTTTAGCATTCTCCTTAAGTAATTGGAGGTCATGTACAAAATATCTTGTTGTCCCTCACTTCTACATTCTCTTAATTAGAGCCAAATGTTAGAAATATCCTTAGAAAGACAGAAATAGGCAAGACATCCCTGCTTGGCCTGGTTACACAGCATGACTCAACAGTGGCCACAGATTTGCAACACATTAAAACTTTTTTTAAAAGGAAAAAAAAAGAGCACTACTTATGCAGGCAGTGAGCCAAAGTTACTCTCTGTAAATCTAGCACAGTATTGAACACTTACAAATTATTAACTAGCATGGAAGTTGAAGAATTTAATTATAACAAAAGGGAAAAAAATACCCCAACTAGAATAGCAAAACTATACAAAATCATAAACTACAGATTTTACTCTGATTTAACTTACAGTCAGAAAAAAATTAATCACATTTGAAGAGCCATAATATTCCAGTGTTTTCTGGAACAAAGGCCTTCTTTCCTTTAATGCCTAAAGATTTCTGCTTCAATCAAAGTTCAAGAGTAATTTTTGCACTGATTTCATGTCCTTTTTTTTGTTTTTTTGCAAATAGAATTTTAAAAAAACCAATAACTTGAGACATAGACATGGTGGACTGAGTCTGCCGAAGGACCAGGAAGATTGAGAGGGCTTGGAGCCTCTGACAAATGAAGAGAAGCTGAGAGAGCTGAGAGTGTTCAGCCTGGAGAAGCTCAAGGGCATCCTATTCACCCTACCCATTCCTGCTGGGGGGAAGCAAAAGAGATGGGGCCAGGCTTTTTTCAGTGGTGTCCAGTGTCAGGATGACAAGAAATGGGCAGAAGTTCAAATACAAGAAACTCAATTTAAACACAAGAAAACTTCTCACTGAGAGGGTGATTGAACATCGGACCAGGCTGCTCAGAGAGGCTGTGAAGTCTCCACTCTTGGAGATGCTCAGAATCTGATGGTTCACAGTACTGAGCAACATGTTCTGTCTGACTCTGAGCTCAGCAGGAGGCGTTGGATTAGATTATGTCCAAAGGTCACTGCCAGCCTCAACCATTCAGTGATGCTGTGACTGTGCATGTGCAAATGGAAATTATTTTCATTAGAGGTATCATTTTGCCACTCTGAGCAGTCACTTGTCTCTCCCTGCAAACTGCGTTTTGAAACTTCCGTGATCTGTAGAATTTTGTTCTCTTGAACATTTTGACAAACACTTCTTTTTCCGTAACTCATCCACTCTGTTAAGGGGAATGAAATCCTACCAGTCTGAAACAGCCTAATGTGTTTTCAGGGTGAAAAAGCGGGAAGAGGAAAATAATAAAGGATGAACTTCTTATGCTAGGGGAAAATACAACAGGCCATATTTAGAGAAGAAAGCAAATGGACTCTTGGAGATGGCTTTGTCAACACTGTGATAAGTGCAACTATCCATATGCTTGAAATTAGGCTTGTGATTAAGAATTTCTTTGAGCAAGGGTCAGAAGGAATACAAGGAAGTCCCTTGAATTCTGCTCAACAGATGGACAAAGTTTAGAGCAATGAAATCAGCCAAACAAGCCAGACTAACATAAATGCTGCCATAACCCTGGCTGCCTTTTCACTCGTTGTTCCTACTAATAAAGATATACCCACTTGCCCTTAAAGTTACATGTTTTTTACTTACAGAGTTTCTATGCCACAGATACCAATTCACAATCAGTTTGGTCCATGCTCAGAAAGCTCTTAAGAAATTATTTTCATTTCAAACTCCTAAACATGGCCATTAGAAAAAGACACTAAGGTTCCTAGAGATGTCCAGGTTGAGCCAAAAAGCTTTACTACCAAGAAACTGAGGTCACTCTCAAACAACACACTTATATATGCTTTACAGGGCAAATCATCCTGAGATATCCACTGTCATATGACAGATAGAACAGGCTGGACGTGTATGACATGCACAACACACCACAATGGAAGTACAAGTCCTTTTACATCTCAGCAGAAACAGGGCACTAGGATACCTCAAATGTAAGATGCTCTAACCTCCACTGTGCTTTAAGGTCAAGAGGACTGCAGGAAGAAGGACAGGAGAGGTCTAACCAGTTTCACCATTACTCACTAATAAATTAGCTTGGCAACGTGTCCTCATTTAAATTTAGCTATTTTGGAGGGAAAATAAAATTGTGATTTGGGAATAGAAAATCTCAGAATAAGTAGTTTTGCAAGGGATTCCCACTCAATCTGCAGTTTGTTTTGAAGAGCTGGATGTTTTGAGTTTGTTGGGTTGTTTTGGGTGTGCAAGTTGCTTTTCTCATAACTCTGAGAGAAGTATCTGAGAGCTGGGTGTTTTTATGTTGAACAGAAAATATCACTACTTACAAGGCTGGTGAACAAATACACCCTAAAGACACTCAGAGAGTTATTTTTTACTATTATCTTGAACACTTGGAAAACTCTTTTCTATTATTATATTGAATAAAAGAAATATGGGAAGAAACAGTTTGTCCTTTGCTTGTTTTCACTCCTTCTCACACACACACACACACACACACACACACACAAAAGACAGCCCCAAGATTATTTTAATGTTGTACACAAAAATTAAAAAATGTAGTTCAGGGTCCTTATCAAATACCAGTAAATTTTCTAAAGAAAGGACTGATTAGCCTTCCTCATATTCCAGCAGCAACAAAGGGCCCCAAGAGGCTTCCAGTTCCCCTTATGTTCTGGTAAAAGCAAACTGCAGTTCAGATAAAAAGAGAGATTCAGTATTTTGGCCTTAATACGTAGATTTGATTAAAATGAGCAAATGAATCTCAGCAATGGGGAGATGCTCTGAACATTCAAGCTGCCTGCTCTAGTCTCTCTAACCTCATAAACTGCACCTAGGTTTCAAGGATTTTTTTAGTAATACTGGATTTAGGAAGCTCTGATTTATTACAGAAAAAATGTACTGTAGGCCATTTTAAAATCGTAACGTTGTATAATAAAAATAAAAAGCAAAGCAGCAAATAGGGCTGGCAGTTCCCGGTTTCTGTGAGCTCCTCTGCTATTTGTATCACTCCACCACACAGAGCTCACTCCAAATGGATGTTCTGGCAGAGCTCCCAGACACACATGCCACCAAGTCACAAGGAGCTCACCGTCACAACTCTCTTACTAATGAGAGCTACAGCAGCAGTCCTTCAACATCTTTTCGTCTATGCAATCCTGGGATACATTCCTTATGTCCTCTCCTGCCTTCCCCAGCCAGATGGAGAACTGCTGACTCCAGGAGAAACAAGGAAGGGAGAGATGGGGAACTGCAGGGGGTCCCCGGAGGAAGAGGTCGCTCTTGTGGGGAAAACCACGGCGAGGGCAGCCAGCAGTGACTGGGCAGGCGTCGCAGGAGCAGGCACCCAGAACTGACCACCACTAGAGAAGGGTAGGCTGGCAGCCCCCCAGCTGAAGACTGGCCACTATCCCCACACTGCTCCTCCTTCATCTTCCCCAAACAGCTGAAGACGCTGATTCCCCCAGCCCTGTCCTAGCCACTTCTTCCCAGGTGCTCCCTTTGCTCTGCTCTCTGAAGCACACCAGGCACAACCTTCCCCAACCCCACCCCAGTGTGTTCCACATTCCCCAACTGACAGAGGTGTGTCCTGGCTTGGCAAGCCACTGTGCTGCATCACTGGGAAAGGAGAACAGCAAAACATTATATGGTGTGAAAAGCTGCCTGGATGAGAGGGTAGGCAGCTGGTGTGTGAGAGGAGGAAGATTCAGAGGGAAAAGCTGTAGAGCAAAGTTGAGTCTAGGTGAGACACTGAGTGGTAGGCACAGTAACAGCAGGAGAGAGAAAAAAGTAGACAAAGATCTTCCTTCAAAAGAGCTGGAAAGGATTATGTAGGATTGTGACCACATTTTTCCTCAACTATCCAGGCCTGCCTTCCAACTAAGCAGAAAATAGGAGAGCTCATTTTTTATTATGCACAAGAAAGCTCTGGGAAGCTTCTTTTGAGAAGATTGGCTATTCCTCATTCAGGGGACAAGAAACAGAATTTTCTTTTGCAGATTGCTTCAAGCACTGAGATAATCCAGGTGCTAGTTTCCTCCTGAAGCCTGGGAACAGCCAGGAGGCTGCTCTCTCTGTTGAACAAGCTGTTCAACAACTAAGCATATACAGAATATTGATAAGCAGAACAGTTAGCTCACTCCCGAAAGCAATGGAAAGGAATAGCAAAAAGATCCACCAGACTGTGACAGCATCTGTGCATGTTGGAAAGTGAAATGGATGCTTTTGGGAGTGGCCAGAAAGGATAGTAAGTAAGGACAGAGGCTTTAGCCACAGTCAGGTCTAATAGAAAGGACTGAGGGTTTGGAAACCAGACAGTGGAAGCATGAGCAGCTTGAGGTTTCTATGAGGGAAATCACAAAGAGTGTCATGACTGGGTGGAAATGGGGAGAGTTCTCTAAGGAAGGCACTGAAACAAATGCATATACACTACAGCATTGTCTTGCTCTCTAGGACAACAATGTAACACATATATACCTTCTCCATGCTCCATCCTGCATACCTGGGTGGGGCTGGGGGTACACTGTATCACCAAGAGGGAAGAGACCCTGCTGATCAGCGTCCAGCACAGGTCTCACCATCCACCAGAAACCACCACAGTCCTGAAGACAGATTTACCATTCTGCTAGATCAATGAATTTGCACTACATACAAGGCAAAAACTAAGGAGAAGGAAGGCAGTTTCTTATTGGTTGTTTTTTTTGGATGCAACATGAACTTCATTATACACCTTTAAATCAGCCTCTCATGTGCAGGAAAGAGATCCCTGTTCCCTGCAGGCCCACTAGCTGAAGTGACTGGCAGATTAACTTGTTGGCACATTTTGGAATCCTGGCAGCCATTCAGCGTATAGGTAGCATGAAAAATCACTGGGCATCACTGGGTTACAAGATTTTGGATGATTTATCTTATCCACCTCTGTGGTCAGCATATCTGAATAGGAGAAAAAGTTGTGGCGTCTTCCAAGAAAAAGGAGGCTTCAGAGGGAGAAGAGGATGGCAAGCATGAGACAGTCTAGTAAGTGCCAGCAAAAGCTGTATGTGCACAGGCACATCACAAGGGTGGCAATTCGCTGCCTTTTCCTGATGCATGTGTGGGTCCAGCAAGGCTGTGACAACAGCAGCCACCACCACGTCCTGTATGAGGCACTTTGGGGTGGTACAGCTTCAAGGATTCAGCATGCCTCTCCTGTCAAGAAAGGTGGTGTTCAGATTGTGCAACATTTAAAGCCCGCTTCATCACCAGGGCATATACTCTTCTTTCAGAATTTCCATTATCTACCAGTAAATCATTCAAATGAAGAATTGCTTTCCAAGAGAGCACAGGCATTTACAACGCTTGCCTGACTTCAGCAGCCCAAGCTGAGAATTTTTCTAGAGGGGCCTTGGGTTTTGGCAGGTTTTTTTCTCGCTATTTTTACACATTTTAGCCAGCCAGAGACTTCTGCACAACAGAATCATGGTATGTGAGAACTCTTAAAGTTTAAATAATTAATCTCAAATATTGGAAGTTTAGTACTCAAAGGGAACCTGAAGAAAAAAGCAAAACCACAACTGATATCTCCATTAGAAGTAAATCTACACTAAAAGTCCAACTCAGCTGTTCCTCAGCAGGGAGAAAATTGCAGGTTTGGAAGAAAAAATGCCTTGCAAATACAGGGCTTCACTCAAGTTACCTGTTACAATGAAGTGAGAAAATGGATGTTACTCCTGTCACCTGTAACTACTACAGGGTGGACTCAAGTCAGTCTCACAACTACAAGTGCCACCATGACAAATAAAGGCATGCATATTGTCAGGAATGTCGTTTTCTCGGTATTGAGACTATAATTTAATTCACTGTGGTTGACATAAAGTAAACACCAGCTATTGAAAAGGACATTGTCTGTATCATTAGAATTCACTGAAGAAACACTACTGGAGAAAAGGAACAGCTTTTACCCAGGAAAATCCAAGTGAGGAAAAAGAAAAGCAAGGCAGCAGAAAGATTGATTGTCTGGCCCAATGATCTAAAAGAACAACATTAAATCTTCAAATGGGTTGTAGATCCTGTGTCTGGTTCTGAAGGTATTCTACAGAACCTCAAAGAAATGCAGGCATTATGTACTGTATTGTTTTACATCATGTGTGAACCAGCCTGTTGACCTTAAACTGCATTTAACTTCATAGGCTACTTATTTCAGCTTTTCCTAGGAGTGATTATTGTGATCCTGAAAAGAGAATGAGAGCTACACTGGGTAGTAAAACTCAACATGATAGGTTTGGCAGCTGAGAAACACATTCTGAGATAACAGAGCAAGTGAAATTCAGTTCCTAAAAACAAGCTTGGATTCTGTTGATGTGATATTTTCTTGTGTTTCACATTTACTAGTCTAGTGTTTCCTTCCCTCTTTTTTTTTTTTCATTTAAAGTAATTTTCAAAATGGTAGGCAATAATAATAAATATCTGCTTGCAGCCTCCAGTGACTGATGGAGGGATTGACTTCCTCACTAAGAACATGATAGGGATGTGCAAACTGAAGGAAAATACTGCCATGGTTTCCTCTGCATACAGAGTACCACTGGACTTAAGCCTTGAGAAAAAAAGAATGAGGGTGAAGAGAATATGAAAAATGCAGAAAAGGACTAAAGATAGAATATTTCTAAGGAAATATCTGCAAAAGTGAAAGTATAAAATGAAAGAAAGGTTGGCTTGTTTAATGTGAAAAGCAATTAGGAAAATGACAGGAAAGAAGGAACTTCTCATTTTCCTAGAAGCCAGAGAGAATAAAAAGCAAGTATGTTTAGCTGTAGAGCAGAGGAGAATGGCAAGACGCTATTACATTACTTCTGTATCTTAAAAAAAAAAATCTATTTTTATTATTTAGTTACTTATCTCTTCCTTTTTTTGTTTTGTTATTAAAATCACTCTTCTTTCAGAGACAAGTGTTTCTTTGTTTAATGTAGCAAGAACATATCTGCAATTACTGTTTGTGGGGTTTTTTGCTCCATGAAGTGCAATTAAATCATATTAAACAGTTTACAAGATAACACAGAATAACAAATTATAAATCTCTGTTTCACTGCCTTCCACACTTAAAAATAAACTCAGTGAATTGATGGCTTTATGTTTTCAAATTCTGAGTAAAACATTTCTTAGTTCCAGAATTCCTGGAAAACAGTAAGACTAATAAGAAAAAAACTAGGAACAGCAAAAGCTCAACAAATAGCAACTGTAACTTAATAAAAATTTACTTAATTTCATACTCAGCTGCAGGAAACACCTGCAATTGTAACAGAAATTTTGGTTTCTTATTCAACTATCAGACTGCAATAGTTCATCAGTATTTCACACTTTAATATGTTTTTAACATGGGTTTTGCTGGGGAGGAAGGATCATCCACTAATTATTCAAAAGCTTTAAAATTTCCTGTTCTATAGTAAAACAAATTCCTCAGTCTTGAGAAAGAACAAAAATATAAAGCTCTGACTGTGACTCTATCAACACACAGGCTTTAATATTTTCCCAATTACTATAATATATTTGCATGAATGTTAAGAAATAATTCGGAACATTTCCTGCACTTTCAGGCTCAAACGCACAATGAGAATTTATCGTATTAGAATTGGTCATATTAAAGAAATATGCTGCCCTCATCTATTACTTAGACTTTTTGTAAGCTTCAACTAGTAAAGACCAATTTATAGAAGTATCTTCATTTTTCAGGAAAAGAAAATATTCTTAGAAATTGCAGCTTTGAAGTATTCCTTTTAATACATGCAGTCAAATATTAAAATGCTTTCCCGCAGTGCTGCTGTGCTGGGGCATTTTGGTATGCATTGTAATTAGATGTTCCTCTGATACAATAACAAGGAATACTAAATTTATCAACTTTTACTATGCTGTGTGCAGCTCCCCAGTGCTAAATCTTTCTGTTAAGCAACTCACCAGCTGGCTGGCAGGGAAGAAGACTGGCCTGGCTGAATAGAACTTTGGCTGGAACTCAGGGAAAAAAAGGAGAGTTTATGACCTTTGGAAGATGGGGTAGGCAACTAAGAAGGATTACAAGGATGCCATGAGATTGTGCAGGGAGAAAATTAGAAGTGCAAAGCCCAAACAGAACTTAATCTGGACATTGTTGTAAAAGACAGTTAAAAAACAAAAAACAAAGTTCTATAAATAGATTAAAAACAAAAGGAGGGCTAAGGAGAATCTCCCATCCTTTACTGGACGCAGGGGAAAATGTAGGAACAAAGGATGAGGAAAAGGCTGAGGTACTTAATGCCTTCTTTGCCTCAGTCCTTAAGAGTAAGGCCAGTTGTTCTGCAGCTATGCAGCCTCTTGAGCAGGAAGACAGGGACAGGGAGCAGAATGAAGCCTCCATAACCCAGACAGAAATGCTCAGTGGCTTGCTATGCCGTTTATACACACACAGGTCTATAGGGCTGGATCAGATGTACCCAAGGGTACTGAGGAAGACGATACACATGATGGGAGGCTGTCCTTAACAGCTGAAAACCTGTCATCTAACTGGATCTACAAATAAGAATGGCATATCAAATGCATATGGAATACGGAGTTAGATTTAAAAACAATTCTGAACAATACTGGACTTAAAAGATATGGCAGTGGGCAAAGGAATGTCAGCGGGTAAAAAAAAGGAAAAAGAAAACAGATTCAATACTATAGAGTGCAGTAATTGAGAGGAAACACAGGATTATGCCTAATCTGGTAAAGGAAATGGATGTGGTTAGTGAGAACTGAAATGATTGTGTACTAATACTTATGTCATAGACCAGAGAAGAAAAAATGGAATTCCAATTGCTGATGCTAAATGTGAAGCAATATATTGCAGGAATAACAGCAAATACAAACAGGATTGGAGCATGACTATGTTCGGGAAAGATGAAAACAGGAGTAAAAATGGTGGACAAGAACTGAACGATGGCATTGGGATGAGACAGAATAACATCAATAATACAAAATCCTTTCAGGAGAAAGACATTGTGCAGTAGATTCTCAGCTCCTTTGAAGCAGATCTCTTCCTTTTTTCCCCCCAAAGAAATTTTTACCTGACACTCAAAAGACACAAGTCGTAGTAGAAAACAAGTTTTTAAATTATGAGTTACAAATAGCAAAACAAATGGCTCTAGTAGCAGCAGGGGTCCAGTTATTTCTGGCTGTGAGATCCTATGTTCTTTACTAAAAACAGTTAAGCAAGAAGGATTGTGGGTATTCTTAGGGTTGATTTTGGGAGTAGCAAAGTTTTCTGTGTAACAATTGGATTAAGAAAATAGTAATGAGTTGTGAGACCATTATTTGGTTTTTTTTACACTAAACAGAGAGATAATAAAAATGCTTGTAATAAAAGTTCAGTACTTCAAAGGGGAAAGTTTGATAAAGTGAAAGAAAATAGTTAATAAATATTCACCTGGCCTGAGGAGGTATCAGATAGGAAGAACTATCTGAGGCCTTCAGGCATTATTGCAGAACTGCAACTGAAAAAGTAAGACCAGGAACAGAAGGACAGAAAGCCAAATTTATGCTATAAACTGGAAACTCATCAGCTGGAAATACCAAAGAGAACCTCATAAAATCACACAGATAAAATAAAATATGTTTTATATATCATTATATCACCCTGATATAATCATAAAAGAAAAAGACACTGCTAAAGTCTATCAGATGTTCTTCTGCTGGACAAAGGTCATTGCAATGCTCTTCCTCTACAAGTCAAGAGTTCACCTGGAGCACTGAGCAAAGATTTTCATTACCCATATTGAAGGAAACTGATCTCAAACTGGTGCAGAGTAAGCTTACCACGGTGGTCAAAAGAACAGATAAGCTTCTCCTAGACAAGAAGGGGACCCTTGGTTAACGTTGGAAGATGCAGACTTCTAAGAAACCTACAAGGTTTGTTTCCATAAATATTTTTCAGAGGCAGTAAAAGAGCTATTTAAGCAAAGTGACAGTGTTAACTTAAGAACAAGTGGATATAAACAAGCCACAATGAAATTCAGGCTGACGTTAGAAGAAAGCTTCTAGCCTGACTGCACAGAGGTTTTGGAACATATTTTTAATGACAGCAGTGAAGACAAAGAACTTAATGGGATTTTGGTCACTTTGCAAATGGCATAGCAGGAGGAGGTTGCCTGGAATAGTAAGAGAACAAATGCTAGGATCAGGAAATCTTTTCCATTCCTAATTTAAATTGAAAAACATTCACTGAAACTTGGCAGAAGCTATTCAATGCTCTGTTTTAATGGCTGTCTTTGTTATTTCATGAAATGTACTTAAAATGATTGTTAAAAGAAAAACCTTTCTGTTGAAAGACAGCATGGTGTTTTTATGAAGTACAAACAATCAGTATCCTGGAATCCTAGCCAGCACACTGAAAGCCCATTCAAATAAGTTGCAGCAAATTCATTAGGAATAGTGATAACTACAAAAATCAGGCATTA
The DNA here is from genome assembly GCA_013400915.1 of Pardalotus punctatus. NCBI lineage: Eukaryota > Metazoa > Chordata > Aves > Passeriformes > Pardalotidae > Pardalotus > Pardalotus punctatus. The sequence continues at coordinate 44,027 of VZTX01002255.1, read as the reverse complement.
TTGCAACAGCTTAAAGTTCATGTATTCTCGAGTTATGTATTTTGGTAAAATTTATGATAAGAAAAACCATCTGTGGTTAGGACAATGGACTGGGACTTAACAGTTCAGTTCCTGAATCTGACATAAACTTCAGGGAAGCCATTCATTCTGCTACTTAATATGTTAGCTGTAAAAGTAAAATAATCATCTTCTTTTCCCTTGCCCAATATATATCGAGGTCTCCACACCTGGAGATGGTGACTGTTGAGAACACCAGGGCTGGTTCTCATATTACATTTCTCATGTTACTGTGACCAGCAAATCGATCATGCAGGATGACTTTGGCTCCGCTGGCTTGTTCCCACTGTGCTGGCTTCTAGCAACAGACTGAGCTGTGCTTTTACAAGCAAAATCGCAAACGACTTGGAATTCAACCATGACAGAAGTCACCCTTTCTGTATCAACCTGGAAGATCAAAGCTCTGGCTTGTAAATGAATTATACGTAGATGAAAGACAATGTAACTATAACCACTCTTCACATGGTCAGTCACAAAACTCTCATATTAACAACTGCCAGTCTTCAAAGGTCAAACTCAGTCACACACTTAAGATTTAAGTAAAAATAAAATATACATTTTAACTTCATCTTTAATATCTTTTCATAGAATATATTTTAAGACATCTGTCTCAATGCTTGTTTTATACAACTTCAGTAACTCCCAAGAGCGTAACAAAAGGAAATGGGATAAACCCCATGGATTTCATTGTAAGCAGAAAACCTTGCTGCATGTCTGGAGAAATTTTTTGTGAAAAACAAGGATTACCACATTTGCATAAAGGTTGACTTGTCTTAGTCCATATTTTGCAATGGAAGGCATTTCCTAATTCTCTTGCTTATTATTATTTTTACAACCTATAAGGCAACATGGAAACCCATTCTACCTCTTACGAATTGAACACCTAAAAACTTTCATCTTCATTTAAAAAACCTCACCAGCTATGAATTAATAAGCCCTTCTTAATATGATGAGAGCAGAGTTTCATTATCTTCCTCCTGACAAAAAATCCAGTGAAGAGATGAAGCAGCAGAGTAGATGAAGCAGCTCTTTCGATAGATCTGGAAGACTGCCCACGTTATGCAACATTCACATCATGGTGCATATTATTTCATGTTAGTGCTAAATGACGATGGGAACGGTGCAGATGAATGCCATGCAGAAGAGAAACAAACAATGCTGAAAGTTGTGCTAGCCAGAAAGCAGCGACTCACAGTAACACTGCTGGGGACTATTTTATACAAGGGGGATAGACAGACAGACATTGCCTTTTTGCATATGAACTGGTTTATCACACATTGCACACAGACCAAAGGAAATGCTTGCGGTCTTTGTGCAAGGCTTTATGTAAATAACACCAAACTGACACCCTCAGGTAGTCAGGTGCCATTGTTCTTTATCAAAAGCATTCATGACTTTACAGATCCAATTCTAAAAGCAAAAAAGGCTCACTTAAGTCTCCCGAGCCTAGGAAGGACCCTGATGAATGAAAAGGAGAGGAAGACTAAAGAGAAAGGGTCTTCATTTGCCTTTGTACTTGAAGGCTGATGTTTTTATTACACGGCCACCACAGGCTGCATCCTTGGTGAGAGTATACCGATCTCTCTCTTTCAAGCCAGCCATGTTTGCGGAACCAAAGTGCATCAAATGCAACTCAGTGGGAAAACAGGTCAAAAGTTAAATCTATGACAATCTCCAGGCACCAGATTCAAACACATATGTTCTCAAATTAAGGGAGAGAAAAAATCATGAATGGTCATACAACACCAAGATACAAACTGCAGCTCATGAAGCTTCCAAGTTCCAGCCCACAGGAAAAGGATGGCAGATACCTACAGCTATGGACAGGTCTTCTTGCAGCTTTCCCTCAGCCCCTGGGCTATGATTCTAATTGGGAACAAGTTGCTGAGACAGGCAGACCTTTGTCTGCCTTCATATGACCATCCTTGGACCTGCTGGAATGAGTCCAGAGAAGGGCCATGAAGACAATGGCCATGAAGACAATCACAGGGCTAGAATTGTATGAAGACGGGATGAGAGAGTTGGGACTGTTCAGTCTGAAGAACATAAAGCTTGGGGGAGACCTTGTAGCACCTTCCAGTATCTAAAGGGGACTACAAGAGAGCTGGAGAGGGTCTTTTGAAAAGGGCATGTAGTGATAGGACAAGGGGGAATGGCTTTACACTGAAAGAGATTTAGATTTAAGAAGATGTTTACATGTTAACATTCTTCCTAACACTTATTTGTTAGGAAGAAATTCTTTACTCGGAGGGTAGTGAAGCATTGCAACCGGTTACCCAGAGAAGCTGTGGATGTGCCATCCCTGTAAGTGTTCAAGGCCAGATTTTATGGGGCTCTGAGCAACCTGGTCTTGCAAAAGGAGTCCCATATCCTCCCATGGCAGAGGGGTTGGAATGAGATGATCTTTAAGATCCTCCCAACCCAATGGTTATTCTATGATTCTATGACTTTTATGTTTGTGTTTTCTCAAAGCTTGTTCACACAAAAAAACCCCAGACACACAACATGCTTTTTCAGAGTCAACACATGGTTTTGTAGAAATCAGTGATACTTTGTAAAACACTGCCAACCCTGAGGGGTTTACACAACCAAATGACAAAACAAAATAAAAATCTGGAAATAGCAGAGGCAGAGAAGGAAGTTTATTTTATAAATTTTTGACTAGCAAATTCATTTTTCAAAGTTTGTTTCCATAATTGGTAAGGGCAACATTTTCACATTATCAAGAATTCTTTGCAGGATTCAAATTCTTTTGCCATAGGAAAATTTAAGAAGCTCTAAAATTGCTACAAATTGGATCAGTACAGTATTCAGCACATTATACCCACTAAAACTAGATCTTCCTTAGGGCTTTTTTTCTCTTCTGGTGTTCCTCAATATTAGCTCACATAATGAGCCTTGCAAATGTAAACTGAACCTGCTGATGAAATGGATGCAGAGCTCTCCTTCCTACATAAAACACAGGAAAGATTTAGGAAGAAAATCAGGGCAGTGTTTTATCTACTGCAGCATTGAGATTTGTCTCCCTCTGCTTATAAGGGAGAAACAGCTGTCCCTGAAGAAGATTCTCAGAATATTTCCTTGATCTTGGAAAATCTCTAGAGTGCCCCAACATCTCACTCTGGCGCTAATCCCACGAACTACCAATTAACTTCACAGCCATAAGCCTAAACCATGAACATGACTCCAGGGGAGCTGTACCTGCCCTGGCTTGCAGCAGGATCCTTGATGGCACACCTACAACTCTGCTAAACTTTCTTTCCTAAACTCTGTGGAACCAGCAGTGGGACTGGGACTGAGAACACGTGATGAAGGGCAATGTTCTTCCCTTCAGCCAAATCTCTGCTCCCACCACATGAATCTGGGATCCTTTTGGCCTACCCAGGGCCTGGGAGAGGATACAGCTCAGCCTTGAATATTCTCCCTGCCTTTAGATAGTAATGAAAAGGTCACCGACCACAGAAGTATTAATCTATCAGGGTGTTGTGCACCACAGAAACAAAGTTCCTGAAAATCTCATCCCATGCCAGACAAACTACAGGCAAAGACAGAAAAGCCTGCTTATTATAAAGCATGCTGTTAATCTTTGCTTCTCTATTCCTCTTACAAGAAAAACAGTCTCAACTAGGAATTTTACATAATTCACTTTACTGCCAATTAACACAAAATTCTAATTACTGATTCAGAAGTTGGTGGGGGTTTGAGGGGAGGAGGGGATTAACTTCTCCCCCTTCCTAACCTCAATTTCTCATTTTCCCCACAGGTCACCCTCAGTCTGCTGGAGGACAGGCGGCTGCTCCTTCCTGCTGTGCTTCCCTTATTTCTTCTCCCCACATCTTGTTTTTCCTGCCCCTCCGAGGATCAGGAGTGGGTCCCACAGACATGTCCCCAGTGATGATTCCTTTCCAGATGTCTCCTCCTGCTAGCTCGTGGCAGCTGCTCTTCCCCAAGCATGTGTGCGCCTGGCAGTGGGTGCTGCTCACTGACACCCTCCATGGGGCACCACACAGCCTCACCCAAACCCCCTAACTTACACCCCAGACCCTCGCTGACAACAAAACCCCAGAAGCCAGGGCTGCTATAATTTCAGAAATCACACTGTGAGCCCTTCTTTTGAACCAGCAAAATAAGGAAAAGAAACGGCGAGAAGCCAAAACACGCATTGCCCAGGCATCTCCGAAAGCTGCAGCAGCTGGGCTGCTAACGCGCACGGCTGACATCAGCCAGGCTGGGTTTTTGCAAGCAACTCATTCTGTTTTTTCCAGACAAAATCAGTTTTAGCTGCAAAATCCAGTTATCCAGGTGGGTATCTCCGGTTTGGGGGAAGAGAGGGGGTGTTTCAAGCACAGGGAAAATGCGCTGGCAGGGTGTGGGAAGGGGCTGATGTTGCATCTGCTGGGTTTGCAGTTGGCAGAGTCACACCAGCAGGATTGTGAATTTTGTGCCAGTAAAACTTTCAGGGTAATGCTCCAAAAGTAATAGCTGTAAATATTTATCTTTTATGCTTAAAAAGCCTGACTGCACAGAACTGCTAGATGCTGGTGCATGCACTGCAGGGACGGGAGAAGGGGAAAAAAAATCAAGGCCCAGGAAATTGTCTGCTAAGCTCCTTCTAAGGTAAATTTTCTGTAGCCTGTTAGCAAGAAATCATTCTTTTTAGAGAGAAGCACGCATTGGAGTGTTTTGTTTTCTCAGAGAAGTGTGGAATTTGAAGCCAGGTCCTCTGGCTTATCTGTTGTAAACCATGACTGCTTCTCAGCACCACACCACTCAGTATTTCCTAGAGAAGGGATTCTAAGAAAAAAGAAAGAGCCCCAGTTCCCTAGAAGCATTAAATTAACACAAGGGATCTGTAAACGAAACAGCAGAGGTTTGAAAGCCTTACCCTTTACTGTTTCCTGCTTTCTTGGAAAAATCTCAGTATTAAAACAGATTGGATTACATTACAGGACTAGTTGCTGCTGAAGAATTTTATTTTGGGTTATAAAACACAATGTTTGCTGTTTTTCTAATTCAATTTGCTTTTACCTTCCTTATGTCACACTGTTAGTAAGGTTCCTGTGAGAAAATGCAGGTTGTTATTACCTGCAAACTACCCCAATTATCATCTGCTCTCACTCTGTAAAGTAATGTGGATAGGAACTGTGTAGCAAGTATAATGCTGACCTAAAGAAGTATGTTACACTTTTAAATCCATTTACAGCTTTTGCTTTGGTCATATAAAAAAAAGTACATTAAGAACTTGTTTCCCAAAAAAATCCTCAACCTTAAAAGGTTAGCACATCTCTAAATTAAAACAAACAGTGATCCTAACACTACCAACCAGTTTACATCTCTGAATTATAAAATGTAAACAAGTGATCTTGACAACTTTATTTTCAAGGGTTTGTGCCTTTGTAGTGAAGTTTTCAGCTAGAATAACAACATCAGCAGCCTCATGTGGACTCGGAATAATTTCACCACAAACGGCTGACGATAACTGCAGCCCTACGCCTGCAGCCCTGACACAAGGAAGACTCGCATTTAATACAGTGGGAAGTTTTGCCAGGTGATAGCCACAGGATCAAGCTTCCTGGGTAGGATAAAAATCTAAAGCGAATTTTTATTTCATGTTTAAAAATTTTAAGTAGGTGAAGTGAAAATTCTTGGCACTCCCAAATGACATCAAAGATTGAGGGAGGAAAAAAGCAGGAGATTCTTGGTAGTAATATATTTAGCACCTTTCTTGGAATGTAATTGTTACTGGAAACTTTGGGGGTGTATCCATATGCATTAACCACTCCTATACAGTAAAGTCTGGTTTCTGAACTCATAAAAGTATTACACAATATTCAAACTACCTCAAGAGGCCTGATAATAAAATCATAGCATTTCACAATAATTCGAAAGATAAAGAGAATAATCAATATGAGCTGGAAAAAATATGCTATTGCATATGTTACTGCAATTACAATTTCTCTGCATACTGCAGTGATTCTTCTCACATGGCAAATACGATCAGAGTTAAAAATATAAAAGTGGCAGGCCTAGGCAAGTAATTGACTCTGCCAAATTTATAGATGTGTGTAAAAATTTGATTTAATTATGTCCTTTTCTAAGTATCCATGGGCTGTGTGAAAAATGGGGGACAAAGAGAAGCTCCAGTGAAAACAAGGGAGGCAGATCAGGATCAGATTGTTTTTCCTGTCATCTCTTAATAATACTCATCTGTTTGGTTTCATCTTCCTGATACCACCTATATGCTAAAACTGAACTTTTAAAGAACATTAAATGATACCATAATGCCTGCAAGCAATATTTCTTCTTGAGATGGCACAGCACAGCACAGCACTATCAGATTTGAAAAAGAGGGAGTTGTGTGAGTGAAAATATATAGCCATTGCCCTGTCTGTGTGCTTTTTCTGGAGTGTTTATAAGCAGTTTTGTTTAAAGGTAAGAGAACAACAGGACAGTTCACCAAAATCCTATACATTCTCTTGACAAATATTTTACTACCACCACCTTTATATTTAAAAAATATATACATCAATCTAAAATCAAACTGAAGAGCCATTTTTATGCAAGACATGAAGAAAATATAAATTACATGGACTAACTAATGAAAATGGCACAAGAGCCCTACAGACTTTTAAATTATTTATTCTGTTTCTTCTTACATACTAATGTAGTTTCTAATACCATGAGCAGAAAATATAGACAACCAAACATACATTTATTACAATATTAAACAACTAGTTCAAGTGTAAAATTTTCTGCATTTCAACCTGGAATACTGAGATTTTTTTCAAAAAGTTAAATACAAAAATTATGGCTCAGACTTGCCTACAATTTGCAGGTGACTTAAAATCACCTGAAAAATAAATTAAGATACTATTCACTCAAATGAATTTAGTTGAGTATTCAAATGAAACAGCAACATGGACAGTAGCTCATATTGTCTTTTGAATGTAATTTTAAAACTCAGGCACAGAATTATAGTAATTTTGACAGCACAAGGAATAATTATGGTTCATACAGAAGTCCTTCTGTCTCCCAACTGCACATGTATCTATTAAGTTATAATAAAGTAAAAAAGTACTTGCTGAAGGAGAAAAAGCATTTTAATTTTTGTTGTTCAATACACAGTATGCCTGTTCAGGTCTTAATACTTTCAGACTTATTTTCTTTTGCCTCATCTCCTTCAGAATACATTTACCACTGACTGTTTTCTAAGGGCTGCCACTGTCTGCCTTGGGACATGAGGGGTGCTCCTTATTATAACAACTAAGTCCCAACTGCATTTTAAAAAGCCATTAATGGACTAAAAATATTCTAGGTTGTCACAACCAATAAATATCCATGTCTGAACGTTTTTAAAGGAAGTTAATTTTAAATCTAGGTACTCTATTTGAGTTGCAATTCAAATAGAAAGGAAACAGTCTGAATTCTTCCCTCTCTTCTAGAATGCAATCCCTATAAACACTCCTGGGAACTTTGGATTTTAGGAAAATCAGACCAATATTACACAAGCACACTGAACTTCAGGGAAATAAAATATTTTAAACTCTTTGTAAGATTCTACAACTACTTATTCTTGATATAGGTATATATGTGGGTAGGTGCATATACACATCTATTTTAGACATCTGCATACATTTGACTTCTTAAAAAATCTTAGATATTGATCATATATTGTGTGATAAACATGAAGTGCCAAGCTGCCCATGACCAACAACAATAAAACTATTCTCAGAAAGGATTTTTCTTAGGCTTCTGTAACATTTGCAGAAACAGTTCCATATTATTAATATTTATAACTAAAAAGTTATTCCACTGACAGATTTATGTAAAAAACAGACATACTAAATATTTGGTAAAAGTCTTCAAAATAAATATAATTAGTGAATATGGTATAGTATCAGCTATTTTATATAAACATTCACATTTTTAGACCATTATGCTTTTCTTTATAAAGAGGCTGTGCTAACAAATAGGTTTTAAGAACTTACCAAATATAGAAAATATATTTATTTTGAAAATAAAATGCTTGGAGGAATATATACCTGATTTAAATGTGAAAGATATGTCAAAATATTTGCTTTAAGGAAAGGGAGTGACAGAATTAGAAAAGCGAGTTCATTCTGTCTGAAATATTTAAGCAATTTAGTGGCTTCCTACTCTAAATCCTACTCACGGTATTGAATATGAAAACAAGGCAATAAAGCTTGACAATAAAGCCAGAGATAGTGCTGTAACTGATAGCCTTGGGTGCAAAACAATAAATGGCTTAAATGCTTAAATGTGGACAGGTTCTCAGCTGATGGCCCACTTGTTTAGCTGCTTCCAGTGGGACTATGACAATTTAAACCAGCTGAAGGCCTACCCCACCATTTTCTTGTTCAAACAATTCAATATGATGTCTGCTCCAGGGAGAAAAGGAGGGCAAGATTTCTAATAAAAGGAATACCACCACCTGATTTTGTGTCTTCTTTATTATTAAAATAGGCAGAGCTCTAAAAGTCAATAATAATATCCCCGTGTAGATGTGGGACTGAAATCAATAAAACACAGTAAATTCAGTTATGGGAAACAGCTTTGAATGGTTTTAATTATATTTTCCTAGAAAGGCTTATAGAATGTTATTGATATTTGACCTGGAAAGCTCTGTTTTCTATTACAAAGTACATAATATCAATACGGCACCATACATGTCTGCATTCAAAGTCCTTAACCCTTTGCAGGCCCCAATGAAAGAAGAGGCAGGTGGATACTCTTCTTTTTTTCAAGCTGAGGAAAGCAGATGTCATCAAACCTGTCACCTGCCATAAAGCATTAAACCTCCATTGAAGTAAAGAAGTAATGAGGTCTGAAACACCATCACATTCTAGCACGATGAAGAAAGAGAGCACACAATTCACTTTGTCTGTGATGATAGTTGTATGTTAACTGCTTAGATAGCTTTTATTTTACAACTGACTCATTCTTTCTCTCGCCTAAAGCCAGCTCATACGCCCGATCCCCCTGGAAGCTTCTGCCTTCTGTCACCTTCCTATGTGCACATACCAGCTGATTGAATTCTTTATTAAATTAGACAGTACATTAAAAAAAATAAAATAAAATTAAATTAAATTAAAAAAAAAAAAAGCCATACAGTTTGAGCAAAGGAATCCAGTTTCTCAGAACTATAAATTTCAAATCCATCTGGTCTGGGAGGGGGACAATAAAAATATATGGAAAGTGATTAAGAAGTACTCCACGATAACCGCTATAGCTAGCTACCACAGGTCCTGTGGGCCCATCCACCCTGTGCATTCATACCACAGCTAAGCAGCTCCAGGAGATGCATAAATTAATATTGTTGCCTTCAGGGAATGTAAGAGAAAGCAGACCAGCAGTCACTTACCCAAGGCAAGGCTTTAAATCAGTGTTAGAACCGGAAATAAAATTCCCAAATCATTCTGCTTTCCTGATTCAGGCACCATTCAGTGGATGGCAAAACAAAAAAACAACAAAAAAAAAAAACAACAAACAAACAAGCACACACACAAAATTAACAGTTCAGTGTAAAGGGAAAATTTATTTCAAGACAGGAGCATTGTGACCAGGCTAACAACAGCCAAATAACAGGCATTCAGGCTCAATCAGAGTATCCACCTGAAATGGGACTGCTAATAATCCCCAAAGAAAAGTGGGTAATTTAAAAAGCCCTGGCTATTATGAGCACACCAGTTCAAGAAAAATGCAGGCACACTGTGGCCAATAGTAACCACTTCATTACTTACAGTATATATAATCTCTATATACATGAAACAATGTATACACACACACACAGATAGATAAATATATATATATATATAGATATATATATATATATATACACATTCACATAGACATAGAATACAGATCTCCATCATGATTCAGTAAGGTTAGAAGTGAAAAGGAGCTGCACAGTACTTGAAGGGATGACAGAAATTAATGGAGACAGCAAGGCTCAGATGCATGCCCCAGTCAGACATCAGCAGGATACAGAAAATCAGAGCTATAAATATAGGTTAGAAATGCACAGGAGTCACTGGTGGAACAGGCCAAGGGAGTTGTTTCAACACCTTGGCATGTTACTCAGAATGATCTTTAAAATCCATTAGAAAGGGAATATATAATGAGAGTGAAAAGGCACCAAATGTAAATAATTAAAGAAAACAACCTCCTGCCCAGTTAATGCTCTGCTGGGTTCTGTCCTGCACCAACACAGCTTCAAACGGATACCAAGGGGCACCAACACAAAGTGATTTCTTTTCTTGTTTGTTTGTTTGTTTTTGTTTGTTGTTGCTGGTTTTGGGGTTTTGTTTTGTTTGGATTTTTTTTTTTTTGTTTTAAACTTCAAAACAAGATTTCTTAAGATCCACAAAATGCAACTGTTAACCCTAAGAAGGCAGGGGAGGAATTTTTCATGAATGAAGGTTTATTCATAACTCAGTAATACAGGGATTATTTCATGTTTCTCAAGAAGCTTTTAACTAACCAGTTCAATATTTGGATGGATGGCACATCTGGGAATGGCTTGAAAATGCCATCTACTGAAAATATAAACAAAGGGCTCTTAGGGCAGTTTTTTGACATTTGAGGAGGAAGTCTTTGGAGAGACCATATACAATGATTATTAGGGCAGGGACTAAATTCATCAGTGTTAAAGGAGAAGGGAGTTTATTGCCCTCAGACTGTGACAGAATCAGTCTTTGGAAGAGTGAGATGTACACCATTTGGGTAAGTGCACTGGAACAGGCCAAAACATAAACCAAAATGCAGATGAGACCACATGGGGGGTTCAGAGACACTCAACAACAGCATGTCAGGAGATGGCTGTGACCTGCAAGACAGGATGTAAAAAGGCACAGTTAAGCCTGGGTGAGCCAGCCAAGAAGTAGGAATGCACGGAGCTACCAAGGCTTCCTTTAAAGAATACAAATCTTGCTCACTTACCGCACATGGAAGGAGATCTGTATGTCAAGGAAGCTGAGAATATAACAAGCCAACTGGGGCAGCAAGACTGCAGTCTGAAGAGGGAGCTAACAGGCTCCAGAATGTGGTGTCCACATCCCACCCTCACCTTCGCTACTGACCCAGCAGCAACAGCTCTTTCATCACAGGAGCAACACTTTTGGTTGTTCTGCCTAAATGCCCAGCTCCTGGCATCATTTTGCCAAACATGCTGCCCTTGGTTTTCATGAAGAAGAGAGGCAGAGAAGACTCAAAAATGTTAATTCTCAAGAGTTAGAAACAAAAACCATGTACTGCCCCCTGTGCCATGACTGCAACTGTGGCTGCCATGCTCCAGATACACCCCCAGGACATGCCCGGCAGTGAGGCAACTGGTCTCATGCACAGCCTCAGGAGAGAGCAGATTTTTGGGATCCTGGTTTGGCATCCAGACAACACTTAGTCACAGTCCAGATCAAGACCAGAGTTCCCCATTTAAATCCCTCTTCTGCAGGCACAACTGTCATGTAAACAATCATTTAAACCCCATTTGCTTTGGTCACATTTTTTAGTAGGAGAACAATAAGATGGCATGTGTGACTGCAACCCATCTTAGCCACCCGTGGGAACACAGCAAACAATTAACTTTTTTTACATCATTTTTTGCTGTTGACTTAAAAGAGGAAATTCCTTTTTCAAACAACTTTTATGGGTAGTCAGTATGTCCTGGACAAAGATTAAGGTCCATGTAAACTACAGATTAGTTTGGGAAGTTCAAGTGTCATAAATCACTTGGATCAGAAATTCTGAAAAAACAGCACAAAGCAGCAATGATGGTTGTTGACAGAGCAAACAGAACTCTTTAAAAGAGCAACTACTCCTGAAAAGTCAATTATGCATTGTCATTTTTAGTAGTCAGTTTAAGACAGAACATGGCAACACACCAGACATTACCAGCTGCAAAACATATCTCAGTCCCAGGGGAAGGGGAAAAGACAAAAATGTTAGATTATGTGCAATATCACACAGACAAATCAAAACAAGTTGAGTAAAGAAAGTGCAGGTTTACGCAGCTACTGAAACTATGAGCTGAGCTGAACAACAGCGTGTATTTTATGCTAGTTTCCTCTTCTCTTCCAAATGCAATACAAGGTGCTGATCGCAATCTTCTGAAAGCCTAAGAAACCCATGCTAATTAACAAAGATTCTATGCTAAGTTATGAATACCTGGGTTCACCCTGGTGTTGAAACTCCTCTCCAGCAGCAAGAGGTGCTTTGCAAGAAAAATTCAAATCTTTGGAAAGCACATCCTCTGAAACACCATGCTTCAGGGCCCCTGGGTCCTAGGGATCTTCAGTATTATAGCAGTATTTTCGTTTAGGAGTTTTAAACACTAACTACCATAAAAGCTTCAAAGCCTAACAGTAAAGTGCCAATGCAAGATCAAAGCTTTCAAATTTTTATTTATTTATGTACTTAATAAAAAAATATATCATTGCTAGCCTTTAAGATGCCTGAGAGCTATGTTCCTCTTAACAAGAGCTCTTTCGCTAGTGCCAGTGCCTAGTAGGAATGTGAAATATTTCTACTCCAAGATGTTACCTAACACTAACTGGTCTGAAGTTCAGATTTCCCCTGCATATTTCTTAGGGCACAGAGTAGACCTAAAAACTAGCACCTTCATCTAAAAATGTATATAATAAAGGCCAGCAGGTGCTCCAGTGACTTCTACTCCATAGGCAAGGTTCTTTACAACAATTTAAATAAATTATTAGCAAATTTAAAGATTTTTCATGTCATCATCTAAAGGTCCTTCACTCTTTTCCTTTACAGATTACAATTTAACTTCTCAACCACAATAAGAACAAAAGCAGGAAAACATATAATGGAAAAACAAAGGAGCAACAGAAAAAAAAAGTCTTGCCTAATTCATAGATGAAATGTATTTGTTTATGAAAAAACTTTGATAAAAAGGTATCTTCTACCTGTGGTTCATATTTATCATGGTCCAAAGGAAAATAAAAACTACTAAGAGACATGATGAGAAAACACAGAATGGACAGGACTTCATACATCAAGAGCACCTTTTCCTTAATCTTCCTTTGAAGAGTTCATTTGTGTTCAGAAAAATAACAACAATAAAAATAGCCCAAAACTTAAATCTTCAAATTGCAGAAGAGTTATGACTGGCTTTATCTTCAAAGAAGAATGATCCTTTAAAGTTCTGTTTCAAGACTTTGTAATGAAACTACACCAATTACTGAGCTTTGAAGATTAATTAAAACTGTACAAAACAGCTGTAGACAAGACAAACTTCAGTTTTTCCTCTAGATTTAGTCATGAGGAAAACTACCCTGAAATTAAATTCTGGCACATTTTACAGCATAAATGTAACAGACACACACTTCTGTACTGGGGCAAAGCTCCAGCTGCTATGTACTGCTTGTTCAAGTGCAAGACACTTTTCTGAGAAGACTCTGCTCACTGGGGTGCAGCCTAACGCAAAACACACCCACCTTGTACAGAGGGAAGAAAGTAAGTGATAGTAAGTGATGTAAAACAATTCAAAAGACAAGCCATTTACCTTTCTTCAGTATTAAGTATCTTTCACTTAATGCAGATTTCCCCATTAGAAAACACCAGGAACAGCAACAGATTCAGCTGTTTTTCTTCCCATCCTGAAAGGTTCACCAGCCAGCCTCAGTACACCACATGGTAAGAGGATCATGATCGTGGATCGTGATCTGCCAGAAGCATCAATTCTCTTGAGCAACCTAATTTCAGTTACTGAAATATATTCCTCTTCCATAGGAAATGAACTATTTAGGTATGTACATACATTCTGAATTCAAGCTACCAAAACAGGGTGACCCACTTAAAGCTGAGAACAGCTCTCATCACTTCCTCATAACCTGTAGGCAAAAACAAGTGTAGAATTGGTTGTAGTTCTGTCAAATTGCTCCATGCTCTCTGGCATTCCTAAAGCACCAACCACCTTTGTGTGCAGATGCCAACACTAATTTTATAAATTTGAAATGGTTTGGGAAAACTTTATATTAGCACATTTCCCATATCTTAATCCTAAATCATACCTTGTTTTGAGTGATTGTCCTCTGCTTCTACATCTGAGGTAATTCATTTTGGTGTTCCAGACATGGCATATGCACTTTGTTCACATATGTGTTGCATTATCGCTTTACATGAAAATAGTTATGACTGTGGTGTTAAAAGACAGAACTTTGATTAGCTACCTCCAGTCAAATGAAAAAAACAAACTGAGTAGTAAAAACCTACGCCTAAAAAAGGCAGTCACTGAAAACACTGGGATTAAATGCTCACTCTCAACTTATTCTTTTCTAGACCACTGTCCTGACTGAATTTCCTGCCTGGGACAGGCATCAGAGGGCGAGATGTGGGGAAACCAAGAAAATGACTCCATATGACGATAAGGTAAAAGAGAGGCTTGAGGGTTCAAGTGTTCAAAAAATGTAAGAACAGAGGGCCAAAGGGGAGTTTCAAACAAGGTATCTCTGATACCATTTTTCTCTGTCTGGAGACTGGACAGTAAAATTGAGTGGAAAGAGGTCCTGTCACACTGTTAAGATTCCCCCAGTCACTCTTTCTTCTCATGGCACTGTGGGCGTTCAGCCTGACAGAGCCTGGCAAAGGTTAATAGTGGGTTCCTTGACACCATGGGTATATTAAGCAAGACAGAGCCAGCATGGCTGTCCTGACACTGTCTCTCATTCCCATGGTTATAGTACAGAAATGCTGAACAAAACCTCAGGCATCTCTCTTTTTACAGCTAAGACCTGACTGGTTAAGGAAGTTTTCTGAGCAACTGCAAATCTGCTGTAGGGGAAGGAATATTAGTAATAACATAATAGATCTCACAAGTGGGAAAAATACCATCAAAGCCTTATACATCCCTGCAGCTCCACGGTAAGGCAAAAACCACTGCTAAGTTTGTAATGCAGCTTATACAAGGATAGGATAGGATAGGATAGGATAGGATAGGATAGGATAGGATAGGATAGGATAGGATAGGATAGGATAGGGTAGGATTAGGACTCCATCTTGAGAAAGTCCCTTTTTCAAAACCAAGTTGAGGAAATCTGTAAAGCATAGTATGAGGAGTAAAACAATCATCTGTGGTCAAGAATCAGTGGGTACCTGCTACACAGCTGCAATGATTTAAGGAAAAAGCAGTAATTAGAATCTATATCTGATCTGTAACATCCTGGAAAAGATAAAAGATCATGTCAGCAAGCATGAATGTTACCTCTGCAAAAGAAAGATGAACACTTTTGTAGAAGGAGGTTACTTCAGGGTCATTTTGGTATTGACAATTTTTCACACAAGGAAGAAATTATATCCAAAAACTGAAACACAATATCCCTTTTCAGTGTCATTTCCTAATAAGCACGTAGATAACTCACAGCAGTTCCCCATGGTGGGGCAAAGCAGGCAACCCTCCATACTTTATATATTCTATGTGCCAATGACATTTATTTTTAACCTTGTGATACCACTGGACTCAGGAGCTGGTAGGAAAGCACATGAAGAAATAATGTATTCACTCCAAACATCCTTACGAAGGCAGAACATGCAATCCTAGAAAAAGATGTAATTAATAACTCTGCTTTTAGATCTTTAAAGATGCGATACGATGACACTTATTCACAGAAATTATATTAAACTTTTCTCCAGTATGTATGACCAATGTGTTTTGTATGCCAGAATTAAATCAACGATATGTTATAATGTTGACTGATATGTAAAATGGTTATGAACATGAACACAGTAAACTGAGAAAGCAAAATCTATCCAGAATGGGGAAAAGGCTCAAAGGTTGTGCCTTTGACATGACTGGAACCAGACAAGGAGAAAGGGGGCTCTTTAGAATTGGGTGTTCATGGAAAGGGTACAGGATTTTATACCCTACTCCCATATTAGTACACTCAGTAAAGCACAGGACCTAACCTATTCAGAGAGTAGCTCTTCACTTTTAATATGAGAATATAAATGAGTTTCTTGATGCACAAAATTAAATTAGCAGTCTGAGTAATTAAATAGTGATAGCTCTATGAGAAGAAAAAGGGCTCTGGCAATGCTTGTAGAGTCAACAGGAACTGAGCAATAAAAAAAGCAAAAAGCCACATTTACAGTATAGAACAGGAGAAAAGGACTTTGTTTATCAGTGCATACCCTAAAGGTGTACAAATGTTAGCTAGGGCCAAATCAGAAGTGTAATTAATGCCTGGCAGTACAGAATCTCTTACCACCTCCCCCTCCCCACCAAGAATAGGCATGCTTTGGGACTGTATGCCTGCTTTGATGTTCCAGGATTAATTAATTAATTAATTAATTAAAGTTATTAGATCGCCAATCCAGGACTTCTGGTATTTTCCAGCCATGTGTGGAAAGAGTTCATAATTTACCCACGGGCAGTAATGCAAGACAGTGATGAAGTCTGAAGTGCTCTAGGCTTGTCTGGATACGTATATCCCAGACAGTCTTGCTAACATGTTGACAAATCTCCCAGAATGAACCTACAAGTTAAGGACACCACATAAAAAATAGTGTCTGTCTGTACATAAATTGGAGGATTTAACTAGACAGTATATTATTTAGTACAAGAAGCACTAGGAATGATGATTGCACAAATAATTCATAATCCTACCAGGAGGAATCAGTTGGCATGAAAGCAGTATCAAGCCATGGACATTCTACATGTTTCTTTAACTTAGAGCTCTGAAGCTTTACAGACAAAAGTCACCCAATATCTGATCATATTTAACAAAAGAATTCTGAATTTGAAGAACAAAGATGTAGTGTACTTTGTTCTGGGGGACACTATTAGGAGGGCTAGACACTAACAAATACACACAACCTAAGACCAATGTAAAAGGCTTATACACAAGAGCAAAAAGTTAGTTCTGCCTTTCTTAATATTTACAGGTAATTACAGAAGACTTACAGAAAATGTCATGGGATTAGTGTTGCTATAATTATCAAGATTGTTTTTCTTAAAGTCCCCAAGTGATTTCAGCACTTGCCAAAAAACTTTTGAATAGGAAGAAGCAATACATTTGTGCATACAGAACAAGAGAAGGAAACCCCAGCACAATGCCTTTTTAATCAGATAACAAAAATATTCAGTGATACGAAAGGAATTTTACCAAGTGTGTGAGCAACTGAGCAGTGAAAGTGAAAGCTGTTAAATCCTAAATCCAAGGCAGCAAATCACAGTTCCCCTCCTATCTGGTGTCATTAAAAAAAAAAAAAAAATTAACCAGGGAGAAATCCTCTAAACCAGAGCCTGGTATGCCAAGAATTTTGCAGAAGAGTGCACATACCAATGGCAAATGAACACTGCAGTGGACATTTGATCACACTAGGAATGCCTCTGATCAGCATTAGGCAGGAAAACACCTTGTCGTGCAGCGGGCTAGAGCCCAACACTCAAGTGAACAGCAGTTTACACTCTAATTCTTCATGATGGTAGTCTGAATAGAAAGGCACCACACTTTTTCTCTAAATGACTTGATGTTTATTCTTTACACTACTGTAGGTGGAAAATTGCAAAACAAAAGAAAAATGCTAAAAGAACCCAGACAAGACACATACAACCCTGTAATATCCCCCTGAACTTCCTGGGCTTCCTTCAGTGGAAACATAGTTGTTTTCACTCCTACAGACTCTGTTTACATATACATTATACCCCAGTTCTGTGGATAATTAGAGTAAACTGGGAGCAAGTAATCCGAGGCCAATGAGCATGTTAACAAACATACAGTCACACAAACAAATGTTTGCAGGTTGATTTTGACAATTAAAATATATTAACTCAGACCTCTTAAACTAGCTATTCCAATTAAATTTTAGCAATGCATATGCTTCCACTAATTGGAATATGGACAGCATGTGAGATGACTGTTGCCTTCTGGAGACTGAGGAGCTCCTTTTAGGAGTTTGTCTAATGCAAGGTACCAGATCAATGCCGTGACATGCCAGGAGCTGGACCGCTTTATCCTATCTACACAGAAGCATGGTAACAGCCTTTTAATAAACAATAGACATTTGTGCTAAATAGGAATTACTCATTTCTTCTTCTATATTTCACCCCTTAGTCATACTGGAAGCTGAACAGTCACTAGCATAGGTAACAACTTTAAAGAGACAAGTGAAGTGTATGTGCCTATCCTATGCATAGGAAAAGGAGCGTTGCACTTAGGTGAACAACTTAAAGATCCATTTAACATTGCTATGTATGAGAACTAGGATAAATGAAACATATAAACAATGGTAAACAAAAACAAGACTCTCAGTTAACAGGGTCAATTCTACTCCATTCAGGTGCAAGCCAGAGACACAGGTTTATGGTTAGTCCCCTTCCCCCAGAACAGGTCCAAATTATTTTGCTGAAATCCATGAACAATTTCTGGGGAAACTTAGGGGCATTAAGAAGAGGATTCACAAAAGCCAGCACACCAACTGAGAAGCTGCCTCAATTATCCCAGGTGAAACAAGGAGAGGAACTCAAGCTCTGTCCCTTTCTTGACTTAGAAAAAGTTCTTTCAACTCCTTGAAACTACTTTATTCTACTCAGACTTCAAAATATGAGCTCTTTCTTGGAACTACGCCTCCACCAAATATTTACAAACACAGTTGAGGGGGCACTGCTTATATAAACCACAGATGAGCTTATAAGGGAAACATCTAAGACATTAAGTCACAAGGAGGTATCCTACCTGTTACACTGTGGGGTCATATCAACATTCCACTTTTCCATGTGAAAGGCTGCACCTTGCTGCCAGCAGCTGGCAGGGACGCAGCCCTGTCTGACAGGTGTGCACCACAAACGCCCACGAGGATTCGGCACCGTGGCTGAAATCACTGGAGAAAGGCCTGTGTATCCCAACACCAGAGGTGAGCAAGGCTGCTTGGCACGGCTGAGAGGCGGCCTGAGACCTGCCCAAAGCACACTCTGAAGTGCCTGGGGAGCTCCGACGGCAAGACCTGCGCTGCCTGGGCACCTGGCTGAAGGCGCAACCAGCAGATTGCAGGGGAAAGATTTAAGGCTCCCCATTTAGGATCCAGGTCCCTGCAAGAGGAATGCCCTGAGAATCCTGAGTTCATTTCTACTGCAAACAGCTGACTAATATTTCTAGCTGAAACCTGAAGTTGCTTCTAAAACACACACTTTGCAGATGTACTCATCAGATCCATCATGACTACATGAACCAAGGGGATAAGAGTGTTTTGCAACACTAACTGCAGCAATTGCTGTTCAAGAATATGAAGATTAAACTAATCTTATGTGGGATGTAGCAGAACTGGATCACAGAGAAATAAATGACTTTTTAATTTAAATGGAAGAGGAATATGAATAAAGAACATGACACTCGTAAAAGATACGCAAACAAAGTTATTTCCTACAGTAAATAAAATCGTATTTCAATAAATACTTTCTTCTTTTGGAAATACTAGAAAGTACTGGCTTTCCTTTTCATTCCAGCTTTTCTTTCTCAATGGTTACTTTGCTGAGGAATCCTATGCCCCTGCTTAAAGGCAGCACCACCTCCCTGTGGAGGGAGCCCACTTGCCGCCTAAGCTAGCCAGAAATCCCTCTGGCTGGCAAAGGGGTTTAGTGAGCCCTTTACCTGTAGAAGTCCTTTCACTCAATCCTAGCACCTATTTTATTAGAACAATCCAAAAACTGACACAGGCTGTTTGTTAAAACACTCAACATATTGTTAACTACACATGAATAGTAAGACTTTTCAAAGCATCTGCACAGGACTAAAATCGCCTTCTTTAAAGCTGCGTGGAGTTTACCCTTGACCTTGACAAGAGAAGGGTTGAGCGAGCTTGGGTTAGCTATGAGTACTTTTAGAAATCTCAGGCAAGGTGATGAAACAGTAAGATTAAGAAGGCTGACAGAGGAAGTGGTGCACGAGTATTGATTTATTTACCTTGATCCAATGCATTAATGCTTATTTCCTGCACACACAAATCTAGTAGCATAAATCAAATTGGCTCCTTCTCTAAATGTAAATTGGAAGAAATACTGAAGCCTCACCTCAGTTTGCAGCACTGGAGATTGTCAAAACACACGTACAACTCCTTGCCAATACATCAATATATGAGGTATTCTCATTTGCAAGAATGAAGTACTCAGTTACAAGTTTGCTCAGTTACTCTGGAGCATGTATTAGTGTGTATTTGAGGGGCACAAGGGCCACTAATTAGCATCAACAAAGTTATTCACAGAAAAAACAAGAGCAGAAAGAAAAAAAAAACCTGACAGTATACTGGAACAATGGTCTAATGCGAAAAAGAAGCAACAAGACTGGTTTTCTGTTTACACAGACAATTGCCAAGTAGATAAAAATTGCCTTTAAAAGTCTTGTATACAAAACAATGAATCTTCAACAAGATAAACCATATCACTTGGAGGTAATGAGTGATACTTGGGTGCTCCAGTCATCCTTCACATAAATAAATATATGGATGTAAACAGACCCAGAATGAAAACTTAGTTGCATATGGCAGTGCAGGGAGGGCTTCAAGATACACTACCCATGTGTAATTGACTGTATTAATTAGAGGAATCTCCTGACCTTTGCCATACAAGTAACATTTCCTGGTGAGAATGAAGTCACACCACTGTTGATATTCTCAGCTGACAGGCAAAAGGAATGTGGAGCCTAAGCTAGTAATAGCTTTCCAGATGTGGAAGTTATTTTTCTTTGAAGGTCAATTCAAGCTGCCTTGTCAGTGCAGGGAAGACAGCACCGCACCCATTCCGTCACCAGAGAGAAGGTTTCAGTCAGCAGTGGCAAGGCCTTTGTCCTGCTCTGGTCAACAGCAGTCTGGCCTCTGTCTTCACTGGAGTCAGACTTTTACTGAGAGGCACTGCTTAAAACTTTTACTGACTTTGGGAGTCTATGCAGCCGCCACAACCCAGGTAAGTTAAGGTCAATGTGTTGTCTCCTTGCTTTGTTGGTTGGGTGGTTTTTAAATAGCATGCATAGACTTAATTTATGAAAGACAATAGATTTTCCCCATGCAAGAAAAATACAAAAACTAAACAAGCATTTTCAGATGATGCTACAAGGCAATTGTGAAGGTGCTAAAAGAAGAGCTGGTCAGCTCTGAAGGAGTATATTATAAAGAAAAAAATTCATACAAATAGGCCTACAGAGTCTTAAGTAGGAAGTTTTCTCAATTACTCTGGAACACATATTAGCAAATAATTATGGGCCACAAGAGCCATCAATCAGTATCAACAGAATGCCTATACTGATGGCATAATGCAAAAATAACAGCTGTATTTCTTTATGTTTACCAGTGACTTTATCAAGCTGCAGGATCAAGTGCTTACAAGAAGTTTACAGTCTGCTCCAGAAAACAATTATCACTGTCGGTACAAAGCTTTTTCAATGGTTCCAAACAAGACCAACTGTGGGAAGTTGGCAACAACTAACAAAAGATCTCAAGGATCAGAGAAGATTGCATCTATGCATGTTTTTGGAAATATAAGACACAGGCATGATTTTTATCATATTGTGATGCAAGTTGAGGAGAAAACTTGACAGAGAATTAAGGAATGGAAAACTATAGGTAGTGAATTCTGTAAGCCATTTAGAATAGACATGCTCCAAGATGAGAAACAGTACTAGAAACTCTGGGAAATACAGATAAATAATCAGAAAGAAAAAAAAAAAGCATTTATTTGCATGCAGCAGCATCCCTGATATGATGCTCACCTACACCTATATGGATGCATGAACACAGAATTCGGGAAAGAAAGGATTCCAAGATGGCAGGTTCCATTAATAAACAAAACCACCTCATTCCCTGGCCAGAGAAGGCTACATCTGTATTATCAAGCAGTACAGAGCAATAGGAGAGGAGTTACACACTGATACAGATCATGCTGAGGATCTCATGTTCAGACTCCACATTACTGGAAGGTTTCACTTCTAACTGGTTCTAGTCTGGTCCCATGGACTCTGTAAACACCCAGAGACCATTTTCCAGTTTAGATTCACCTGAAAGAAATCTAATTGAAACACTCCCATTCATTTAAAAAACACATTCCTAAACTGAAGTCGCACATACACATCCAAAGTAAGCTGCGTCAGCATCAGTTGTATTTGGAATAAAATTCCACATACTGAGTTCAGTGAGTTTGATGCCAAACTTGTAGACTCACAGAAAAAAATAGGTTGGGAGGGACTTTTGGAGGTCATCTACTCCAACCTCTTGCTCAAAGTAAGGCCAGTTTCAAAGTCTGATCAAGATCTTGAGATCTCAAGACAGCTGATCTCTGAGATCTGCTCAAGGTCTTCCATTGTTGAGTGTTAAGTGCCTCTGAGGATGGCAATTCCACATCCTCTTCGGGCAACCCTGCTTGATCTGCAAACTCTCATGGCCAGTGCTTAACCTGTCATGTGAAAATTTTTTGTTATATTCAGTCACACTTTCCATCACTACAACTTATGGCTGCTACTTCTTTTCCTTTTGCAACACACCCACAGGAAGTGTCTAACTCCACCTTTTCTGAGTCTGAAAACTTGGCCTTCTATCCTCCCAAGAACAAACTCAGTTGTCTCAGCCTTTCCCTGTAGTTTACGTTAAACTAACCACTTTAGTGGTGCTCCACAGGACTCTAGTTTGTCAATCTTTCCCTTGTAATAGTGGCATAAAGCCAGACAGAGCATTTTAAATACAGCTTTCTAGTACCAAGCACAAGGGAACAATCACTTCCCTCAGCCTCCTTGCTGGCTTTGCTCTTGCTGAAGGAGCTTTGTGTGTGGTTAGATTTTATCATCATACTTGCTGTCTATCAAGACAACCAGCTTCTTTTCACCAGATTTGCAACTGGCCAGTCAGTGCCCATCTTGTGTTGTTTTGTGGGAATTTTGTACCCCAGCTGCAGGACTTTGCACTTTCTTCTCCTGAATGTCATGAGGTTCTTGCTGGCCCAGTCATCCAGCTTGCTGGGGTCCCTCTGAGAGGCAGTGCCACTCTCCTGTATCAAATTATCCCCAAGGTCTGGAGTCATCCTGTTTTCCTGCTTCAGGCACCATTCAGAAGGTCATGGAACACTAACTGACAAGAGAGTATACAAAGTAAATTCACCTACAAACTTCCTGAAGATACTGTCACATCACCCAGATCTGACAAAGAGGCTAAACAGAACTGGTTCCACTGTCAGTCCTGAGGAACATAATTCCTAATTAGCCACCAGTCAGATGGACATCAAAGCTGAGACCACCATCCTCAGACTGGTGGTCCGACCTTCCTTTCAAGCACTGTGTGCAGGTCACCCATTCTGCGCATACCTTCCCAGCCAGCCACAAGAATGCTAAGAGACTGTGCCGAAAGCCTTGCTGGAGTCAATTAAATGAAATCTGCTGCTGTCATCCACAGAGACAGCCATATTATTGTAGAAGGCAAGAATCAAGTTGGTTAAGCTTGATTTACCTGTGGTATACCCCAGCTGGCTGTTCCCAGTTACTTTATTGTATTTTGTGCATTTGGCTTACCACAGGCTACCAAACCTGACAGAAAACAGCCTCTCAAAGACATGGTCTGGCTCCCTCAGCACTTTCAAACACATCCCATCCAGCTCCATGGATTTGTGGAGAACACTGCTTGGGCTCAATGTGTTCACACGGGATCACTGAGCCCCATAGTTGCCTTTAATCTGCCGAAGTATTATTACAGCCCACATGAGAGAGTAGCAAATTCTGATGATTAACCAGGTCTTGGCAATCTCTGTGATCCAGTCCTTGGGGAAGCAGCACACTTTGGAAGGCATCAAGTCTGGTCAGCACATGGATGTCTCACTTCCTACACCAGGGAGACTTCAATACCAGTTACCCATTGCTACTGCTTAGTGGCACTGGTTGAGAGTAGTTATTGTGCATGGCTGGTCTAAACACCTCTCTTGCCAGAACTCACTCCTCCTTTCCTGTTTCCAGGTCTATACATTTTATTAAATCTATATTATTATTAGCCTCACATATTTGTGTTACAACATGAAGTATAGGTTTATCCTTCCATTAACTTACCTGAAAGAAACTGAGGCTGGAAACACTGTATTTCCTAACACTGATGCCTAAGATTCAGGCTTCTCAAGGTGGAAACATAAGATGTAAGCAGCATAAAGCCAGCTCCTTATTAGGGCAAAAACAAGAAAGCAAGCAAATACTCCTTAAGTTGAAAAAAAAAGGCAGAAAATCTTACATCCATACACACATTAAACTAAAAATACATACACAGAATGCTCCACAGAACCAGAGAAATCAATTACTTGTCCATGTCGTGATGCATACTGTTAATATTGAGTGTGTGCACAAACCTTTAACGCCAGACTTCACAGATCTCACTGCGGTCAGGAACACAGCCAAAGCCATAAATGTAACACCCGATTTTCAGGGGAGGTGGGAATGTGGAAAAGAGTTTGGGAAATTCTACTATAAGCATGCCTTTGAATCACTTCAGATAACCAGAGAACATTTCCTGTAGCCTTCAGGCATTAGGATGTGGCGTGAGGGCATTCTTTCATCTCCAGGTCAACCCAGCCAGGCAAAGGCTGCTAAGCCCATCCCTTTCCTTCAGACATACATGGGAGGAAACTCCCCCTTCTGCCACTGGACTATACAAGAGCAGGGAGGGAAAGAGAAGAAACAAATAAACTACTGTATTCTGTCCACCATTTTAGAGAGAGAAAAGGGATTCCTCAGCTGCTCTCCTATCTGACATCCAAATGGAAAAGGCAAGAGATGAGGCTGTTTCCTCACTGCGTTAGATGGGAGAGGAAGCAGGACAGGAAGAGGGCAGGAAGCAGCCAACAAAAGGTAAGAAGAGATACTAAAATTCCCCATGTACTAATGCTTGTGCATTTGAATCCAAATTCTTAGAAACCCACAACCTGGCAGTGGAAAAAGGACTTTGGGAAAGCTGGGAGGGGATGCAAGGATGTCTGGCTTTCTCAGCATAAGTACATGTTTTGCTTTGTTTTGTATTTGCATGCTTCATCCAAAGTGTTACACAACATGAAGCTTTATATAGCTATAAGAGAACACACACTCCCCACACATCCAGAGAAAAACCTCAACCACAAATCTGTTCAAATGAAAAAACCCTCACCCAAGTCTAAAAGGACACTAATGTTGACTAGGTACCACAACAAAATGATGCATTAGAAAATACTCCCCGCTTAGTTGTGAGAGGACAGCTTTCCCAGGGCAATTCTCTTGCCCTAAATTCACTAACATTTGCCAGAAAGCAGCAGCTGGTCCAGGATTCCTTTGGCAAATGCCATATCTCACTTTTTTGTTCCTCAGTATGCTGCGATTTCCTGCGGAATGAAGAAATCATCTACACTACAAAGAGGTGCCGTACTAACACTTTCAGAAGTAAATTATTTTATAGCACATGCATTATGGAGAGAAATACAATACTTCGGCAGAGAAATTCCCAAGTGCAGAGAGATTAGAAAAACAATCTGGTAAACAAATGCCATCAAAGCTTGTATTTTTTTTATTCACTGCAAAAAATACTGGGTAACTGTTTGCTGTTCCTAGAAAGAAGGGAATTTTGTTGCCAACAGCTATAGCTTTTGTAGGAATTATAAGACTATATTGAAGATTTATGTTCCTGACAAAGGCATAGAGCTATCCAAACTAGGACAGAGAAACCAGAATAGTCTTTTCCCAATGAAACAGACACACATTATTTTTGTTAACTCTTACTATGGCAGAAGTTTTGACCTTCAAAACCAGGAACTCATGCTGCAGTTGACGTTTATAATCATTAAGTCTTGCAATGCCATTTTGTACAGGGTGAACTGTTTTATCACAGGTTGTTACACAAACATGAAAGATACCCTATCATCTTGAAATTAATTAAAGTCATAAATACTTACCTCCAAAAGCACATGACTTAAAACTTCTTGAGATTTTGTGGTTTTACAACCATACTTTCCCTAGCTTATGAAAAAGCTTCCCCAAAGCTGTGGCCATCTGACAGATCCATAGGAGAGTGGAGAAAGGTGACCCTAGGCAAAAGGCTGTCTTTGCACAAAGTGAACAAGCAAGGGCAAGAAATCTTGGGTCTCTTTGCTTCAGCTACACAGATGCAAGTGGCCCTACCTGCCTGCACATCACCCTCCTGATTACCATGGAAAAACTATTGCCCATGCTCTGCAGGATTAAGGTTTTCTGTGTTCACTGGAACTACATCAGATAACAGTATACAGAACTATTATTTTTAAGTCAACTGACATTCAGCAATAAAACTCAGGATATCAAGATGTTTTAAAGTTCATTTATTTGCAAGCAGCCAAACAGCATAGTCTGGGTTGAATCCTGGGCCAATTTACAGTTCCACTCTATGCTGTTCCATGAACATTACACCAAGTTACACAACTTGGGAATCAATAAATCCATTGCCTTAAAAGAATCTGCTCAAAGACTCACGAGTCAGTGGCAGTGTCTTGCTAGGTCTCAGACTTTGGCTTCCATTTTGTAGCTGCTTGGTCCACCAGATCATATTTATACAATATCAACAAAAATATTTTTATTTCTGACCTTCTGAAATTGCTGTTTGTTTGATTTGTTGGTTTGGGCTTGTTTTTTAACTAGGAAAAGAAAATAAATTATAAGTTTCTAAATAATTACAGTTGTGATTTTTTTTTTAAACTAGCAACCAAGCAGCTCTATTTCTCAGCTGAAAGAAAGACAGAAAGCCTCATCTCTTTGAACAAAATGCAAAATAATTCAAAGGCCTACACAAAAAAAATCACTGTGTACATGCCAGTTTTCAGGTTGAGATAGACATCATTTAATAGTCTATTTAGTTACTGACTTAAAAAATCCTACATGTAATCACTGAGAAGCAAAAGAGTAAAATAAAACCTTCCTTCAAGGATCAACTTGCTACCACTCCTTAATCCTGCAAAAACATCTGTAAAAACTGCGGATATTTTCCTTGAATTAACAGAATTTTAATTGAGCATAAGCAAGTGAACAGAAAGCATTCCATTCTCATAGTATATATGATTAAAAAAAAAAAAATTAAAATCTGGGGACATAAAACCAACTTCCATTTTAAAAGTTTTAGGGTCTAAAAGAAGGATAGTGTATATGTGGCAGGCTTTTTTCACCACAAATGGCTTCTTTAAAATGAATTGCCATTAACAAATAATCATTTATAAGAAGAGTTTCCAATAAGGCGCAAGTTAAGTTATCTAGTATGGCGCTAGAGAACACATCTAATTTTAAATACGCTTATGGTTTTATTAGAGCAAATGGCTTTTTCCATGCTTAAGGCTAAGCATATGCTCATGTACTCTGCCAAGACAAAAGCTTCCAAGTCTGTTGTTAGAATGCAAAGTGAAGCTTTTTATCCCAAACCACATTTTCTTGCTTGTAATCAGCGTTGATGATGCCACCATAGTTTCCAATTCATTCCAGGGCGCACTCAGCATTTATGAGGGCACAGATGGTGCTCTCTTTCTTTGGTTTCTAAAGAACATGCCTAAATATTAAAACAAACTTGGCTTTTTGCCTCTTATCCTGTTCTTACAGTCTGTATTGCCACCATAAAAATAAAAGTAACCTTTGATCTAATCTGGAAGCCGTTTCTAATTTACACACAAAATTTGGCAATAGGACTATCAAGTACAGTCAGTCCACTCAAAACCAGAGAGCTTGATATGCAGAAAACCAGCACATTAGTCACACGTGATCAAGACCAGGAACAAGCAATCCACAAAACAATCAAAAGAACAAAAATTGGTAACAATTTTTCCAGGAACAAACTACATGATCCTGACTGTATTTAATGGCTGCGTGTTTCAGGAACTGTAAGGATATTCAACAGCCCAAGCAGCAAGTATCAGAGGCTGATTTGTAAGGCAAATAAAGAGCATTAGTGTGACTATTTGTTTTAAGTGAGCAAGGCCTCTTCCAACACAATGCCATGATTTGCATTATGCTGAGAACTTGTAGGCAGCATAGGACATTTATTCGCAAATTTTGAAAATTATTTACACGTTTCCAAGCATGCACACAGCAACGTACACAGAGACCAACAGAAAGACCAGCTGTCACAACATTCCATTTAAAATGTCCTAAGGTAAGAATAATCTCAGATTTGTCCAGCAGATCTTGACAAAATGTTCTTGAACATGCAGCTAACTGAGACACAGGTGCACGTGATGGTCAACGGGTCTTAGCCACCCTTCTTCACAG
Source organism: Pardalotus punctatus (assembly GCA_013400915.1). Classification (NCBI taxonomy): domain Eukaryota; kingdom Metazoa; phylum Chordata; class Aves; order Passeriformes; family Pardalotidae; genus Pardalotus; species Pardalotus punctatus. Next base: position 15,738 of record VZTX01002255.1, on the reverse strand, counting down.
GCTTTCAGTCTCACGCAAAGCACACTGACACTGGAAAAATCACATGTCATGTGCATCAAAATATGTATGACCAAACTCAAATGGGGGTAGAGCAGGGGGGGAGGGCTTGGAGAAAGATTAATTAGACTGTCTGGAAAAGATGTTCCCAAGTGGGGACTATTTCACTACCTTGCTGGTAACAGGAAGTTAGCAGCCAGTGCATGCTGCCAGAATCTGGGACAAGAAATGTGCATTTTAAGCAGTTGTCTTGACTTCAAAACAACTCAGCAATTGCATGGATTGGTAAAGAAATCACTTCTGAACAAACATCAAGTCTAGAAAACTAGTTTTAGAAGTATATTTAAAAGCCAAAAAGCCAGAGATTATACTAAATAATCAGTTAGTTCCTACATTTAAAAATAAGCAACAGCTAGTAATTTTGCAAGTGATGATCCTAGATATTTGCACTCTGGCGAACATAATAAACTAAATAAATCTAAATTAGAATATAGCACTAAATCAAAATTACATTAAAATCATAATAAAGTAAGCAAATAAAAGCTCCGTACATATACATGATTCAGGAACAAACCACCGTAAAACATAGGTAAACTAAATAATAATTAGATAGGGATGGTGAAGACACTGTTCAGCAGCTAGTTGAAACTACTTTTTATAGTCCATTCCCTTTGAGGCAATGGATTATGGGTCCTCCTGTATCCCATCCTCTCCCAAGGTAGCCCCTCCTGCTTTCTCCTTGTCTCCTGAAACTCAGCCCTGCTATTCTCCCAAACTCTGCAATACTTCCTGGTGTTTGACTGGCTTCTAGGAAATTCAGGCTGTTCCCTTTTCTTGGTATCATGTGTTTACACAACGCATAACTTGAAATTACTGGTACATTCAAACCTTTTTAAATTACGGCTTGAGAACAAGCTCCAAAATATCAGCAACAACAATCCTGGCCTTACCTGAAGGATCTTGTATTGTCATTTCCTTACGCTTCATCATCAGCTTGTCTTTAACCCACGGGAACTCCTGTAAGGAATCCAAGAACGTGTCAAAAGCTTTGGGTCCTCTGGTGGGGAGAATATCAAGGAGCATCATGGTTTTCCTCTGACTAGTGGTTTGGGCTTGTATTTCTTGAACATGACTGTCTGTGAGAATCCCCTCTTGGTAGAGATACTGAATAACAAGTCCATCCACCAGCACCTCTGTGCAGAGCTCCAAGCGCAGGGAGCGTAAAAGCTGCTTGTCTCTGGCATCCATCTGGCAACCTAGAGTGTGCGAAAAGGAGTAGGGAAATGCGTAAGGATTAAAATACGTCAACCTTTAACATGCAGAAGTGATATCTGAACATTCAGAAGTGATGTTTCACACCTGTCAAGCTTTAGAAAAAGCTCCAAACTCAGAATCACCAACCTGGCAAAACTACTAATGATCCCCATCACCTCCTTTGCACTCAGATTTCACTGTCTCACGAGGTAAAATGATGCAATTTCTGGGAAACACTAGACAGTAATAGAACATTTGGCATTGCAAGGACCAGTCCTTTGCTGGAGTGAAACCCATGCCAAATAATCCTGCTCATTAACTGGTTAAGGTCCATACTAAAGGCAGCTAGAGCACTCACCACTAACCCCCCCATGATTGAAGAGATGTCACACCTGACCACTGATACAGTTACAAAAGCAGCACCAGGACTGGTAGATGCACCACAGCCAGGCAGCAGGGACAGAATGAGCAAGTAACTCTGGCCTACACGATGCATTTTAAGTTTAGGAGGGGTGGAAACATACCTTACATGCCAGGTATGGTAGTTTGCTAAGCATAGCTCCAACATCAAATTCCATCATGGACTGAGACAATAGTGCAAGCAAGGAGATGGAATAAGAGCAGGTGAGAAAGGGAACTGGATTTTCCCACTTGATGTTAGGATGTTCATTTAGGACTGGTGAAGCTGAATATTCTGGTCTCCAACACATAGTACCTTTATGCTACAGGAAGCAATCTCTGGACTACAACAAAATTCGGGCAGTAAATCCCACTACTTCTTCCTTCTAGGATAACACTCCTGGGCTGATAAAGTACTTGCAGAGTTCAGGACAGGCACTGAGCAACAGCTCTGAGGGTGTCATCTCAACCCAGGCAGAAAACTTTTTCAGATACTACAAAACACCTGTGCTTCATAATCTGAATGGGCTCCTGAGAGTCCCTGTCCAGGATCCTCCTCACTCACATGCCGGATGAGGAACACTGAGCTCTCCAGTCACTTGACAAGTTCCTTTTTCTCACCACCAAAGCAGACAACACTTTTCAAAAATAATGCTCTTACAAACCATCTCAGTTTGCACCTTTGGGCACTGAAAAATGCCTATCAAGCCAGGAATCTGAAGGGGGAATTTCTCCTGAAAAAAGCCTTTGGCTTACAGACTGCAGAGTGTGCGCAATTGAGGTTTAAAGTCCTGGCACTGACATGGTAAACTTCCAGGATGGGGCATACTGATTTCTAAGGCCTTTTTAAAGATTAAGTATTTCTTTGGGTTTGTTTACTGTGTGGAGGAAATATCCGAGTTAGGAACTATGCAGCTAGATATGGAAATATATCAGGATTTTGGTGTGTTAGTGTTGGGACAGAGTTTAATGCAACACAGAATTAATTCAAATTCATTTTAATCACAGTCTATATCTACGGACCCCAAGTAAACTCTGAATTAAATTTAGTCTAGTTATTTTACAGAAAATGAAAAATATGAGATATCCATTCACCCAAAAGATAACATGGGTCGAACATTCCCCAGATACTTCTGAAAATGGATCTTTTCCATTCAAAAGACAAATTTTAAGAAACATGGCCTACATCCTGCTGAATGAGCACTATCCTTGACTCATCACCACACCAACACAAGCAGATTTGCATTTTTCTGAATCTGACAGAAATCCATGAATGAGGATAAAACTTTTGAGACCCCTTCTGATGCTAAAATAGCATATTCACTTAGTTCTTTGTTAGAAACATTTCAGCGTTTTCCGGAACACCAACTGCACTCACCTGCCTAACAGAATGATTCTGGCTACTCACGGCATGCCTGCGGGTTAAAAATTCTTTCTCTCTCTCTCTCATACACACAGACACACATAGAGGCAAGTTTTGCTTGTAACGTCTTCCCTGCCGAGCTCGAGCAGCTGCTGCTCCTGTAAGGAGGCAGGAGGCGGGAGGCAGGAGGGAGCTGCCCGCGCCCCGGCCCGACCCCCGCCGGCAGCACCAGCCCCGGGCCCTTCCTCC
>VZTX01002255.1:0-10358 GCA_013400915.1 Pardalotus punctatus | reverse complement strand
TTTTTTTTTTTCTCCCCAGTCATGATCTAAGGGACTGTATTATCTCTGGAATTGGAGTGACCAAACTTGCAGACTTCGGAGAATCACATCATTGCAATCCTGACAGCTGCTTTTAATTGCAGATAATGTGGCTGCATTTTAAAATAGAAAATCAGGACAAGCAGTTACATTACTTGCATTTACTATATCTTTGTGCCAGATGAGGCAATTAGGTTTTTTATTTTATACTGTCCAAGGATGTCTTAGAAACTTATCAAAACATATGGATATGCATGGAGCAGCTCCAGATTCCACTCAAGAAAATTATAGCAGTTTATACAGTCAGCATTTAGTCACACATGTGCTTGCAGTCTGAGCAGAGGTAGAAAGAAGGCAGTGAAAGGAGACAGATAAGCCTAGGAAGGAAGAGGACAGCACCAGAGGTCCAAGTCTGATTAAGGGAAAATCTGGTGTTTCCTTTTCCTTCCTTACTACTTAAAAACTAATGCTGCAAATTTATTTAGCGGAAACTGTGTTTTGGAAACTGTGGTGTTTTGGGTTCATCTTTAGCAATGCAGCCCCTGTTTTGATTAAACACTACAGTTATGTTATATAGAGGCACAGAGTTAATACTTGTAAGCCCAAGGAGAGAAGCCCTGAAATTCTCTATTTTGATTCCATTTGGGTTCAGCCCTCACTGAAGTTCTTCCAGTGCAGTTCTGGTCCAAGTTCAACAAAACTTCAGAAAGATGGTTCGGTTCTATTCCAGTTTTAAGGACAAATACATACATATATTTTATATATATATGAGCCAGTTTGGTGTCAACTCGGTGTGCCACTAACTGCTCAAATCTCAAAGCTAACCATGCAGATTTTAAAAGCTATTTCCTAGACTTTGCAGGTCGATGGACCATGGTCAATCCTGCACATCAATGTCCTCAGACTTCTAGTCTTAAAAGCTTGTTCTGTCTGGTTCTGCAGATGGGGGACCATCAGTGGTCACCAGGCCACACTTTAATGGACTGCCAAATTCAGGGTCACAAGTCCAAATCTGTGAGAACCGAGCTAAACAGTATCTCTTCTGACAATGCTATTCACTTTACATGTGGGTTATTCCAGGTCAAATCCCAGATTTTTACGTTTATTATACACTTTTATAAAGCTCACTTAAAAGTCACAAAACTTTTTAGAAACTGTACAAATATAATGAGATTTTTTTAATGCTTTTGAGAGGATCCTTTATGCTAATTAGTCAAGCTGTATCCAAGCACATATGTATTTTCTTTGTTTTCTGTGGACTAGTTTGTTTCTGCTGATAACAGGCTAAGTATGTTCTTAAAACTGGCACAAACAGATTTAATCTATTAGGATTATGCTGTTTTCAATTGTCTGTAGGACAGCATTCCAGCTTTAGGGGCAAAAGAAAAAATAGGAGCCTCTAGATTTGTTTATTAAAAACATCTAATTAGTTAAATCTCTCGCAAAACCTCAGAAATTAAGAGAAACATATATTGTATGCTTCCTTATTTTTAGAAAGGTGAGCACAGAAAACATTTCTGTATGTGATGTTTCTCAAAGACAGTGTTAAAATGTAAGTCAGGGTGGGCCAAACTAGGTGGCCTGAAGACCAGATGAGGGTCTTGCAAACCACTGCTGTCCCAGGCAATAACCCCTTCCCCCTTAATACTTTATAACTTATATTAATTTAAATAATAAAGACTTTGAATTAAATATAAATCAAAGAGAGGAATTAATATAAAATGTAGGTGACACATCATTAACTTCCTTAAAAGTTGTATTTTATTAAAAGGCATGTCCAGCATATAGGTAAAATATAGCACAGAAAGTTTTAAAGCATCTTAAAACATGGGGTTTAAAGTGACCCTGTAGTGTGTATATATTTACATTTGTTTCAATAATAAATGCTCATTTGCAGTACTGCAATGAATCCTTAGCACAGTATACTATGATACAAATAATCCCTACCAAGAGGTGGAATGAGGAATAGGTACAAAAAGGAAGCAGGCATCAAATGCAAAACTTCTGTATACATTTAATTTTTAAAAATGCAGTGAATTGTAATAAAAAACTTGGAATTAATACTTGCAAAACATGACTGAATATTTCTCAGAATTTTTAGTCCTTTAAATATATGAATGTAGGTCTCTGTTTTTAAGTTTAAATTAAAGATGCTTTGAGGAGACAGATTAAATGCTGCAAGCCTCTTATTATTTATTCCAGACTCATGGAATTATTTTTAAATGTAAAGCACCATTTTATTAATGTGAGAACAAAGAAAATTCAGTAATTAACCTGAAAATCAAACATTGGCAAATAACTAAAATTCATTTAAGATTCAAGTCTGAAGCCTTTTTACAAAACCAGCTTATTTTGCTTCCTAATTACAGCATGTGAAATGGTTTTATAACATTTTAGATAGAAGACTGGAAGGTTGGTTTTATTTAGGGGGAGAACAGCTATTGCTTTTTGTAATCTTCTGTTGCTTTCCCAGGATTTGAACTGGACCAACTTATATACAATACCTATGCTTTTTAAGGTTCTCACTTTAAACTTTTCAGGATCTAGTAATGATTCATGGAAAGTTTTTACAGGTAGCCTAGCAAGAGATTTTCCACTGCTTATACTTTTCCCATACATCTTGTTTTCAAACAAAAAATACCCTTCGATTAAGAATTCACTTGATCTATTTTGTTCCCTTTCAAAATGAAACCTGCCTGCATGGAGGCTGGTGAAGGATCCTGCAGTAGGCACTGCATCCTCTATAAGGGGAGTTAAAAAAACCAGGTGAATTTCCAGAAAACAGTTACCTTCTCACAAGCAGTTTCCCTCACAGACAACACGTCTGAAACATTTCAGCTCGGGAAGGAGCTATACCACATCCACTGCAATCTAGTTAGACAAGGATCTCACTTTCCTGACTTAATTCCTTCTCTCTTTTTAGCAGTGCAGCCAAAGATATTTGCCCTCATTGCAACTTAAGTTCCTATCAGTGTTAATTGAAGTATAAGCCACTTTTCACCCCATGCTGAGAAATTACAGAATGTTGAGTCCAGTGCCCCCTTTACAGATGGATAAATTGCAGCTCAGTCTTTTTTAATATTGCTCTTCCTACAGAAAATGAACCAGCTCAAAATCCCTTGAACAGTAAGAGTCAAGCCACAACTTATTTTGCCCTCCAAATATGTCAAACAGCACCCTGGATAAGGGAAAAACGAATGTACGTAATACAGGTGTCCAGAGCAATCTCTCAAATTTGGAGATTCCCCCTGAGGCAGAGTGTGGGTACAGCAACTCAGCTGAACAGATCCTATTTCAGGGCTGCAGTCTAAAGACATGCAATTAAATTGTAACAAAGCATTTTGAAAAGGGATTTTTGTGGCTTTCAGCTACCAGACTTACAACTATTTTTCATAAAACTCCTGTTATCAAGTTTGATCCAAATAACTTCAAAAGAAGAATTTGCACTGGGCTTTGAATCTTTCCCCACATCTAACATACCTCTGCATTTACTATTTGTTAACCAACAGTGCACCAAATTGCAAACCTCAGCTATGAAACATCTATTATAGAACAATTTGACTGGAATCAAAAAGATTTACTCACACAAACCCTGCCCTCCAGTGAAAGAAATATCAAGACAGGAGCATTGAATTTGTTTGTTTGGGTTTTTTTAGTGTATTTTGTTCTTTGCAGCCCTTACCACTAAACTTTTCCTGAATATTATGTTTGAAGTGTTTTCTACTAAATGCCAGCTCATTTGTTATGCTAATGTAAATAGCTTTTGCTCCAGCATTATTAATACCATAGAAAGGAGTGGTATTATTTTGGTATTTCCATTCCTGGAGAATTAACAGCTTCAGTTCTGGAATAAAGCAAAATGAAACAGAGGTGCAATCCCTTTTTTAAAATAGGATCTAAGTAGAAAAAAATGCACAATTTATCAGGCAGATTAAACACCATAATTGTGGTGAACAATTTTAACATTTCTGTAGACTTTCTCAGAGGCACTGGCTACTTTAAAGCCATGTAGATAAACTTATTAATAAACAGAGTTAATCCCTCTCCTGCTTGGTAACCCTGGCACCAGGACAGAGCAAGTTTGCTATAAACTAATTTTTTTCCTTGCAATTGAGTTATCTAGCCAGACTTTGTCGATATGTGGATTCAAACTGTGCTGATACTAGTTATTCCCCTAGACCTTTAATCCCTACTAATACGCTTTTCAGCATTGTACTCACCCTGGTGGTTAGTTATTTGATACACCTTGTGAGAAGTGCCACCTCTCACAGGAGCTCCTGCCTTTTCCATGTCCTTTCCCTTTAGTCCCTTCTCAGACATGAAAGCCAGACAACCAATTCCCTCCCTAGCAAGCAGAATACTTTCTCATCGTGTTCCTGGCAGCTGTGTTTCACCCAGTTTGTAGTGTGCCCTCTGTCTAAGCCAGGGAATAAGGAGCAGTGATGGCCAGCACCTGATGCCCTTCATGGCCATGGGCAGGACCCACTCTGCCTCCCAGTTCCTTTGGTTGATATTCAGCCTATTGTAGAAACTACCCAATGTTAGCAATGATGGGGCAAACCACCATGTTGTTGTAAGGCAAGCTCAGACCGTGGTGACTGATGTGTCAGTGGAGTGTTGTTTCCAGGCATTTTCAGTCATGCTAATGGCTTAGCAAAATACTGAGACCTGCTGAATCGAACACTAATAGAGAAGTGGTTTTCAGGAGCTAGGCTGAGAGACCAAAGCAGCTTGTCATCTCCACTTCCTTTCTGTATACAGAACTAACCAGCTCAGACCTTTCAACAAATTTCTAGTTATCCTATTTGGAATTTTTTTTGGTTTAGATAGTAAAAATTTCATTAATTTATATATTTTTAAATAAAATCTCTCAACAAAGTTGTTTATTAGTATTGAGAATTAGAAATACAAGTTTTAGAATCCCTCAAACCATTTTTTTATCTAGCAGTAAATATGATACTTAGATTTATTTTAATGACCACAAAGTTAGCAGACATTTTATTTTACTTTATTTTAAATGACTCTTAGACATGTTACCCATGTCTAAAGATATCTCTTCCCATTTCCATTATGTGTTTTGGCTTAAGGAGAGCAAAGCCCTGATACCACTTGCTTTCCACTAGAGCCTAATCTTACAGCCAAAGGAAAAATCAATAGAATTGCTATCAGGAATGCAAGAAAAAGCTCTTGAATAGAACATGTAAGTAAATAAAGTCTTTTAAACAATCTTTAACAAGGTAATTTACCTGCAAGAACATTTTGCTAAAACATGAGAGTTGGCTAAAGTACAGAAATTCACGTGGCTACAAAACCGTGTCCCACCTGTCATATGTAGATTCTGTTTTCTCAAGGTGATGAGACTTAGTAAGAGTCTCCGATTATAAAGTTCCACCATTTCTTGTGGAGGAGTAAATTCCTTATTGTTTTAAGATATAAAAAACCCCCTCTGTTGCCCCCATATTCTAGTGAACAATCTTTCCTTCTTGCTAATAATTATATATTGTTTATCTAGAATGTGGTTACATAAAATAGAACTAGGACAATACTGATGAGATTAAAATAAAATTACTTCTCATGCACTGGCTGCAGCTGCTTGGTTGCATTCCCACTCTACCCATTGATCTTGTACTCAAACCATTTTCTGTCTCTGGTGATAATACTAGCAACAGGAAGATACCCATACAACTAAAATGCTGCCCTAGTTTAAACTTCTGCTAGGTTTAGTGCTATACTAAATACTGTCACCAATTCCATTTCGTTATTCATCTTGCAATTATGTTTGTTTTGTTTGGGTTTTTTTAAGCATCACCTTTTAGGATTGTAGAATTCTCAGTTTTCCTTTAATTAAAGTGGTTTTCAGCAACTAACATTTCAGGTATAAACTGGAAAATCTGAAACCTTACTACTAAAAAAGAAAAACCAAACCAACACATGGGGTGAAAAAAAGGCTTAGGATTAAAGTCCTTATCATGATTTTTGGTTGACTCATGGGCATTGAACCTGTGAAACTGGCTTTGCTGAACACTCTGTACTAGCAATTCAAGATGATATATATCAGTTACAAGTAATTTTTATAATCTGAAGGGCCAGCAATTTAAAAGCTAGTGCTGCAAACAAGCTACAACATCCATAAAGTAAAAAAAAAAAAAAAAGGCATTGGAAATTTTTTAATGTTTGAACAACATGATTTTGTCTGAAAATTCACAAAGTCTACATGCAAGATCTTTGTACTGCTGTAATCTGATCATGTTCTATCATCAGATTTTTTGTTCCAGAACAAGTAATTCCTCTGTGCTGCATTAGAAAGAAGCCAAGTTTTCAGCAAGCTATACTGTGGTTTAGTTTTACTAGTGCAATGCATCAACACTAGGACTGGCATCCTAATGAGGACAAGAACTGTGCTTTCATACAAAGAGGACTAGTTCCCCCTCCAGTCTGTTTAAAATATTGTTCACAGCTTTGAGCACACTAGCTACAGACCCTGCTTTTCCTCACAGGAGCTAATACAAATGATACGAAGTCTTGGTCAATATGCTCAGTGTTTGGTGACTTGATTCCACATCACAGTAACTAATTTTGATTAGTTACAAAAATCACCACCTTTCACTTTACCAGCACTCCCATGTCCTCAGCCTGCCATTTGCCCTTGTGCTTTGGAGAACTGTTATTAAGAACCCCAGCAAGCTTCCCTGCATCTGCCCCATGTTGTTCCTCAGAGCTTGGCTCTGCTGTGGGGTGCACTTGGCCTGTGACTGCTTGCACAGTCTGCCAGAAACGAGTCATAAATCATTTCTTATATTTGCAACACAGCAGCCTCATTGCACCCCAAAGCTCTTATCTCAGTCTGCTTGCTCCAGCACTGGTATTTGTGATTTGAAATCCCCAGGCCAGGGGCTAACCTGGGAGGATTTATTTCAAAGGCCTTTAGTACAATGTGTTTACCACAGAGACCCCAAGCGTGTCACCCAGGCTGAAAAGGCACAGTAGTAAAATGTTAACACAGCAGCAGATTAGAGAGTTTGTGACTGTGACAGAAGTTACTGTGTAGCAGTTCTCTCACCACAAGGTAGAGCTAGACAAGAAGTTTAAGAAAAGACTCATCAGAATAAAAAGTGTTCCCAGGAACACAGTTCTTTCACAGGCTCTGCTCACAGGAAAAGCTCCTCAGCCTGAGGGTGGCAGATCCTAGCAAGACTGATGACAAGAACCATGGGATTATGACACATACCTGGAATACAAGAGCTCTTTGGGCATGGGAACCAAAGAATGGTCACCAAGTAATGTGAAAAACATCCAAATACTTTTTGGCAGGACATGGGGAAAATTTTGCACAAAAAAATATTTTGTTTTGTTTTTCAGAAGAAAACTCCCCCAATTTCTATACAAGCTTGGACTGAAAATGGGGAGAGAAATTTTAAGCCATGGAGGAGGAGAAACCTACCTTTTCCACAGATGGAACAAGAACATATCAAGTATTTGTCATAGCAAGGAACCATCCACTCTGCCTCAGGTTCCTGGTGCCTTCTTTTTCTTAACGGCTCTGCCACTCATTTCTGCCAGCATGTTACTGACAAAACTGAGCGTGTAACACTGAGAGTTTAGATGCAACAAACAAGATGGTCAGTGCCCCAGAGTTTATGAGAAGGGTAGAACATCTTGACAGTACAACAGAGCAGTTAAGTCACAAGGAAAACAAGAAGATTACTTTATGTTGTTTCTATTTCAGCCTGGGCAAAGCTAGATTACAGCAAGTCCTGACAACCCTCCTTCAAGCACAGGTTTTTGTTTTAATTAACAAATAAGCTCGGGAAAGAATTAAAACTTAATTTGTTGAGTAAGGATGAGTCTATGTCCTTGTTTCTCTCTTCACTGCTCTCCTATTATTCTCATCCTGTAAAATATTCTATTAAATATTTTACATTTAGACTGGAGAATGGGTGCTGGGGGCCTTAGTCCCCTCTTCCTGTTTGGAAGACTACTGTAACAGAAAAAGCAATGTCCTGTGCTAATACCTAACTACAGGAATTCAGCAGGCAGCCTCTAAGCCACTAATCTGAATGTAATCCAGCTATACCTTTGAGCAGCACCACAAAGGGAAAGCAGGGGTATTCATCCTCACTGATACATGTGCATTTATCTGAGTATTAGCTGGGAAATTATATAAGTTCCTACATAAGAGCACTGTTTCCCGAATAGTGGCAAATCCATACATACAATTGGGAGATTGTTGTGCAATTTGATTGACTTTATTAAGTAATCATCTGAGAGCTACAATGGTAANGTAGGTCAGTTCAGTTTCTGCGTATCCATGTTTTTTCTTCGTTGCTTTTCACCCCAAGAATGTTTAGAGAGAGACACCCCCCCCCAAAAAAAAAAAAAAAAAAAAAAAAAAAAAATCCAGATAGTATTTCCCCATATTTTGGGAAACAGCCTGAAGAAAACATTCTACACTGTAGAAGACAGCTGATATCCATGTTAAGCATACAGTCCTAAAGCCTCAACCAAAAGAGGCTTAATAGTAATAGCATGGATACATCACCACTGTGAAGATGTTAACATGTTAAAGATTCTGGGATACCAATCTGGTATATTCAGCAATATACTGGGTTGCTGTGAAAGATGTGGCATTTCTTCTTAAGGTCAGCTTTCAGAGAACTTTGAAAAACAATGTTTTAGACTGACTACTTACAGTACTCCTTTGCTTGCAGAAAAGCAGGAGAATAGTTCAATAAAAACTGAATACACGATCACTTTTCTGACTGGATTTGATTAGTTGCATAACTTTAGCAAGATTATCACAGTGTGATCTAGTTAAGCTTTTAGGATTATATGAACACCAGCACCAAATTAATCTTGGAATCAGACAATCAAGATACTTGTGAACTCTCATATGTCTTTGACCACTTATGCAGTCTCTCCCTGTCCCACTGCATCAGTAAGCATTTGATAGTTAGTGCAGCATTTTATTGACAAAGCAACACAATCTGGACAGATTCCTGGCTTCTCTCTCCTTGCAAGAATAACATGCCACCTTGTCAAACCCCCAAGGATGCAAACCGGGATTATTCTACAAAAAGTCTCCCTTTGTAGCATCTGAAATAAAAAACCTTTCCCCCAGAACTGCCACTGTTTTGATAGTGAATTCCATGCAGAGTTGTACAACTGGTTACTCAGTTCTTTGGCTGATTTTAAGAATTGCATTCAAAAGTTACTCTGTGTTAGAGGCATTTAGAAAATATATTTATACCTGGTATTGATACTCTTTCAAGTACTCTTTTAGTCTTGTTGGTAATGGCAGCTCCCAGATCTGATTTGTGCTCTTGTTTATAGCTATTCTGCAGCGGTGTTGCAGAGACGGAGCAGACGTATAGAGGGGCTTGTTCAAGTAAAGATGAACTGTTCCATTTGAAGGTGTTTCAGTTCTGTCCTTGCACATAAGGACATAGTACTCAATCAAATGCACAACGCTGTTGAACTGTTTAAGTCTAGATCTGACACAAGTGATAGAGTCCAGTCTAAACTTGCCATCTTGATACTCTATACGTAGATTGGTCGGTCCTGCTGATGTTTTTACCGATATAGTCAGTAGATACTCTGAATGTGAACTATCCCTAACCAAAAAGGTCCCTTCGGGGGCATCCTGTAATCTTTCTTTGGCTTCAGCAACAGTCATGTTGCCCCAGTACCATCCTGTTAAAAGATGAAAGAAGGGAATTGTTTAGTCCTGTTTGTTTAAAAAGGTGCTCTCTGGCTGATATATTTCTAGTCACCCATTTCCTTTGCTGTTTGAAAGCTAAATTCCTAGGCATAGTAAATTTTTATTTTGCTATTTAAATTCATTTATTTTACAATACCTCGCGTTTTGACAGAACCTTCCAAGTCACTCTTTCATATCTATGCATACACACGCATAAACTTGCCCGCAGCGTCCTGCGGGGCCGACACCGGAGCCGCCGACCCGGCGGGCGGCCCCTGAAGTAGCAGGGACGCGTCCCGCGTCGCCCCGCTGCTCTCCCGCCGGGGCCAGCGCTGCGTCCGCACGGCACAGGCTGACAGCCCGCAGAACGCCGGCTCTGCGTAACTCTGAGTAGGCTGCTGCTGAAATGAGCTTTGTCTAGCGATCGAAAGCAAAGGGGTAAGAAATCAACTTCGGCGAGGCGGCTGCGGTCCTGGTGCGGCGGCGATGAAGACAAAAAGCCCTCCCCTCCGCCCGCAGCCAAGTCCCGCATCCTGCGGAGCCGGGAGAGCCACCGCCACGCCGGCGAGCGGAGCACAGGTACGCGGGGCCGAGGGGATGCGGCGCCGCGGCCGCCCCGGCCGGCGGCAGCGCCCGGCCCTCG
>VZTX01002254.1:0-12693 GCA_013400915.1 Pardalotus punctatus | reverse complement strand
CAGGGAGAGCAGTTCTTTGTTCTATAATCCCAGTAAAAGTACCAGCCATTCGCCCCGCCGCTAATCCCAGCCCCGCGCAACGGCCCTATCCATTGGCTGCCATTTACACACGGGATTAACCAGCCCGAAAGCGGAGGGGGAGGGGGGTGCTTGTGAAGGCGGGGAGGAGCTCTGCGAAGTCTTTCCCCGCCGCGGCGGGGGCGGCCCNTGCGAAGTCTTTCCCCGCCGCGGCGGGGAGCCTCCAGCACCTACCGGAGCCACGCGGGCGCGTCCCCGGCACATCCCCGGCACATCCCCGACACATCCCCGGCACGTCCCCGGCACATCCCCGGCACATCCCCGGCACATCCCCGGCACATCCCCGACGCGGCTGGTTCTGGGGGTACAATGGGGACGTGCCGCCACCTGTTGGTGTTGGTCCGGCTGGGTTTGGCTCGGTTTGACATGGTATATAGTATGGATTGGCGCCGCTTGGCATGGCTTGATCCGTCGGGTAATGGCGTTGCGTAGAATCACAGAATGGTTTGGGTTGAAAGGGACCTCAAAGACCATCTCGTCCCAATCCCTGCCATGGGCAGGGACACCTTCCATTAGAGGACGTTGCTCCAAGCCCCCATCCAACGTGGCCTTGAGTACCTCCAAGGATGGGGCAGCCACAGCTTCTCTGGGCAAACTGTGCCAGGGCCTCCCCACCGTCACAGGGAAGAAATTCTTCCCAATATCCCATCTAACCCTGCCCTCTGGCAGCGTGAAGCCATTCCTCCTTGTCCTTTTACTCCAGGCCCTTGTCCTAAGTTCCTTTCCAGCTCTCATGGAGCCCCTTTAAGCTCTGGAAGGGTCTCTAAGTTCTCTAGGGTCTCCCCAGAGCCTTCTCTTCCCCAGGCTGAAGAACATCAGCTCTCTCAGCCTGTCTTCATAGCAGAGGTGCTTCAGAGGCATAGCGCAGCTCAGCTCAGCAGTCTGTCCCTGCACAGCTCCGGTCTGCACACCTTGGCGTAGCACAGAATAGCTTGGCATGGGGAAAGCAACCTACCAGAAGTAAGCAATGCTTTTCTGAGTTCCTAAGTGCATGTTGATGAATAGCAAATTAAAACGAATGGAAAACTACTAAAAATAACTTGACAATGTTTTAACCTCTGAAGTTGCGGAAGTACTGACACTATTTCCTGGAAGCATGTGTCAGGCAGCTGCTCCATTATCTGCCCTCTCCAGGGCTATGGGGACAAGAAAACATTTTAAGGGAAAATGCTCTTTTTCCAATTTCTGGAGAAGCATAGAAGGGGGTTTTTCTGTGCCATTGAGCAATATGCATGCACCCAGCGCCTCGTGTCACTCCCTGTGTCATCAAGTCTGGCAAACCCATTGCACTCACAGCCATAGGCTGGGGGCTGCACAGGGGCCCAGCAAATCCCAGTAGATTTCCAGTAGGGCAGGACAGGTCCCACTGGGGTGGTCAGAGCTGGTCCCTGATTCATACTTGTGGTGCCTGGGATCATGAATGGTGCATGAGAACACCCTAGCTGACAAATTAAATGACAAATCTTACTGGGAAGAAAGAAATTAGGGCATCTTTTGGCTAATTATCTTTGAGCCAGAACCCCACAAGGAAAACAACCACCCACCAAAATTAATCAAACTAGGTCACCAAGAACAGTATGGGGGAGCTGCCTGCGCAGAACAGGCAGATTTCCATGTCCTGGTTTTGCTGGTGCCCTCCATTACTTCCCCCAGCACACTGCCCACCCAAGCCTGTGGCCCCTGAGTGGGTAGATCTGCATGATTTATCAAGAGAGGGTGAAAAAAGTATATTTTGATGCAACATCCCTGTGCTGTGGCCCTGCATGTCCTCTGCTCTGTGCCCTCAAAGCACTGTGGCCCCACAGTGGTCATGGCAGCAGGCAGAGGTGTGGGGCAGCACTGCGGTTCCCAGGAGGTCTATGTCCCTGTGGTGCCCATGGCAGCAAAGGTTTGGGTAGCATGGAGCTCCTGCCTTCAGCCATACTTGAGTCAGGCTAATGCCAGCAGCCCCAAGGGACCATTTATAGATCAGTCAAAAGAACATGATGGTGTCTCTGTTGGGAGAATTAAGTGTCCCCCCAGCATGTGTTCAACTCATCCCCACTGCAAACAGGCTGCAGGCAACACTTTTTGGAGCCTTTGAAAGGATGCTGGCCCTCAGAGGGGACCTTGGCAAAGAGGGAGTCTGAGGTTCTTTGGCCAAAGATAAGCAGCTGGCTTGCTCCAACAGCCCAGGGAATTCTTCTGCCCTTTGCCTTGTTGCAGCAGAGCTGGTCACATGGCTGGGACCCCAATGCTCAGCATTGGGGGATGATTGTGTAACAGCTGGCTTTGGAGCTCCTCACCATTGGAGACCATGAACTGAAATGAGGTTGGAGACTCATGGGTGCCACCTTTGGTCGCCAGTGTATGAATAGGGAGCTCAGACCCAACAGCTCACAGCAGAGCCTACTCCTACCTGTGTAGGGGTATGATAGCTAGGGAGAGGACAAAATAATCCTGAAATTAGAGACAAAGCCTGGGAAGATGGTGGACAGGAGAGCAGGGCCACTTGAAATCTCCTGCGGCTGTTGCCATTTGGGGCTGTGGCTTTGGGGAGGAGGTGGGCCACCTGGTGGGAGACCCCAGATGTGCCAGATGTTCCACTGAAACTGAATTCACTCACGTTAGCTCAGCCCCCCACACTCTGGGGATGCTCATGCTGATGAAAAGGACACCTGGTCAAGCTGGGAGACAGATGCCATGGCTCAAACATGCTCTTGCACCTCTTTCCCATCAAGGCAGGGTAAAAGTGGGGGCAGGATGTTTTATTTGGGAACCAAAGAGAATGAGCCACACAAAGCCATCCAGTGTGAGAGGGATGGTTTAATCTGCTCTATCTCAGCAATAAAGAAGCTCCTTGCCACACTGCCAACAAGAGAAAAGGCAACATCACCAGAAAACAATCCTATCTGCAGAAATACTTTTTTTATATAAGTTGTTAATTAATGACTGCTGGGCATCACAAGGATTGTTGTTTTCTCTGATATGCTGATTTCTTCTGTCTCGGTGGAATTGGAGATCACAAAAATAAAATTAGAAAAAAAGAAAAGCTCCTTCTTCAGAAGAGGGAACAGGGAAAAAGTTTTAGTAACGTCAGGAGAAATTTAATTGAAAGAATGAGTGTATTTCTTCTTTCCTGAAGGGGTACTGTGTTCTTTTGTTATAGCAAATTGCTGGTTAAAGTGACCAAGACAAAACAAAATGGTTTTAAAATTATAGCTCAAAGAGCAGAACGTTTCTGAAAGCCTATCCCCAACTCACAATCCCAGGCAGGTCTCTGGTGAGCAGTGCGGCTACAGGGGCTGGCATCACCCAGAGCGGGGCTGAGAGATGCAAAAACCACACCAGGAAAAGCCTACAGAAGAAAATACTGGGATCTGCATAACTGGGTGGGAGGCTCTGAGGTTTGTGGAGGGGGGAGGAGCTTCTCAAGCCATCACTTTCACTTGATAGAGCAAGACTTTGCACTCAGAAACTGACCACCAGGTTTGGGGCTGTATTTGTGGCAAGTCCATCCTGCCCCAAACCAACTTCTACAAGGACAGCCATGCTTCAAGGCAGCCCAATGTAGTGTTAATTCTTTTGCAAGATACATACTACTGAGTAAAAATCAGCAAGGATTCCCTGCAAAACCCGAGCTGGTACTTGTTGTTCCCAAACATATTTGTAGAAAAACCCAAAAAATGCCCCCCCCTCTCCATTCCTTGCCCACTTGGGCCCAGTGATGGCTTGTAGTGACTATTTGCTCTGCCTACCTGCACCTCACACACCTCACTGCCCACCATGTGCCCACAGCCATGCTGTTTTTTCAAGCTGTACCGCTCAAAGAGCTTGCTCCAGTGCAATAAATAGTGCTCTTCTACCTGTCTTGTAGTCCATTGAATTATTTCTATGCTATGGTGAGTCAGTGAAGTGCTACTGAACCAGGGCCTCTCAACAGTGTCCTGGAGAGCAGAGCAGGGAGATTTCCATGTTCTGAATTCCCCCATTGTTCCAACCCCCATGTCACCTGGCAGGAGTAAAAGGCTCTTTCCTAAGATGATGTCACTGGGGTTGGTTTTGTTTCAGGAGTTCTGGAGATGGAGAATCCTGCAGACACTCACGAGTACCAGCAACATCCCAGGGGGAGCCAACAACACGGTTGGTTCCCGGTTCCCCTCTGCAGACTTCAGGCATTGTAAAAGGGACAGGTGAGACCCAACCCATGGAAATCCCACTCTGTGAGGCAGAAAGGCAGGTGTCAGGGTTATCCACATGCCATGTTACAGCTGAGAGGATCACCTCCTCCTGAAGGCAAGAGGCTAGGAGGTGTGCCTGCCTGAGCCCTGCCCAAGGTCAGGCTGTTATTCATCCATTTTTAATCAAATCTGGAGCTGAGGTTACAGCCTCAGCCTTTGAAATCACTGCAGAATTTTGCAGTGTGGCTCTAGCTTTGCCTGTTGCCACCTTTCCCATGGGACTGCAGCCCCAGCAAAGCTCTTTCCTCTCCCTTTCGAGGCTGCTTTCAGCCCTTGATTGCAACCCCCTGGCACTCTACCTGGCTAAGCCACCCCCACTGAAGGCCCCATGCCCTTGCCATCCACTTGCTCCCATGCTGCAAATGAACCAAGAGTGTTGGTTCTCTGCAGGCCTGGGGTCTGCTCATACCCCAGTGGTGCTGCTGGCCTGGCACAGCCCCCTCAGTGCAGGTTGGGCCACCCACCTACTTGTGCACTTGCAGTGCCAATGCCTAAGGCGGGAGGCATTGACATTCCTGCAGTGCTTGCACAGTGCAAAAGTAAACTTAATGATGTTATCCACTGATCTGGTAATTAATACCCTGGAATCGTTTTATTGGAATGAGCAGGGGCCAGCATATGCTGGGTGTTTTAGTTAAGAGCAAGCCTGGATAGGCACTTTCCCCCAGTTTTCCTTGGAATGGGCTGTGCTGGGTGGAGGATTGAGGTCCAGTCTATAGGGTGTCCAGTGGCCCATGTTAGGTGCCTATGGAATGGTCCTAGCCCGGTACCCACCATGCTAACTCATATATCTGCTCTACCTACCCATTCTCTACATCTAACTGCCACGCCAGATCCCACTGGGTCTTTTTTGAGTGAAATGCTCTCAAGATCTTTAAATATTAGGCACAAAATGTTTTCTCTGCACTGTGCTCTGCCCCACAGCACCCATCCAGGGCAGGGAGCAGGCAAGAACCCTCTACCCAGCAGCACCAAGGATGCCAGGACCATTTTGCTCCAAAACTGCTGTATCTGTAGTTGATCCCGCTGCTATTTTTAATACAGATGCCTTATTGAGATTCAAATGAATGTTTCAAATCCTTGCTCCTTTGCATAATTCTTTTTAATTAACACTTCAAAGGTTTGAACACAAGATCTGTACTGTTTCCCTAACGAAGTTGACTGAGCCTCCTTTCCCCCTAAGCTCCCTCAACACATTTCTGAGGGCTAAAGCTGGTTTTGGGGCTGTCTCCTGTGTCCTCTCTGCAGGGGTATGATGGCATTTGGGATCAGCCTCTGCAGAAACAGGAGCTAAAGGAGGAGAGGGGGTCAATGACTGCAGTGGCTACCATCACTCAACCCTGCAACCAGCTTAGCATACACTGGGCAGCCAACAGCCCAGAAATCATGGTGTTTGAAGTGAAAATAGCCAAGCCCACTGCTCCACCATACCCTGCCCCAGCACCAACTGGTGCTCTAACACATTGTCACCCCACATCAAGTAAAACCTTCCCAAAAGGAGCATCCCATCTCGAGGGTCATGTTTTGGTCACATTTTCAACCTTCCTGGCACTCAGAAGACCCAGAGGCACTTTTCTTTCTTCTTAAATTGTACTTTGAAAATGGAAACTGGAATTGTCACACAACTGCATTTACTAGGAAGAGCTGGAGCTTTTCATCAGCTATCCCAAGAGCTGAGAATGATAAAAGGTCCCAACAATGTAACAGAGACATAGGCACAAAAGAAACAGACCAGGTCCCCATCCCAGCTTTTATCCCATTTCCATACCTACAGGGTCTCCTTTTCTTGAATGGGAGCATCCTCACTTTGCAGGATTGGGACTCCAAAGAGCAGCGTGGTTCAACACATAGGAAAATGAACTTCAGCTTTAATTGCTGCATGTGCAGAAAAGATTAGACACAACAATTGGTATAATTAGTAAGATTTAATAAGAGACTGTCCCAGACATGCAAAGGAAGTGGGCCTTTGTTCAACTACAAAAGACATTAATTTGCAAATACTCTCAATATTATTTTTTTGTTATTTAGACTGATAATTTGAAAGTCTCCAATAAAATGAGAAATCTGGACTAAGCATTCCAGTTGCATTTCCAATTGCAGGAATCCAGCTTTGATGTTCTTCTTGATAACATCTTTTTAGAGCCTTGACTGCATAAAATTAAATTCTGATTACTCTGATAGTGCGGTACAACTTCCAAATGTATTCAGGTAACTTTGTTCTGGAAGGAAATAAGCTATTTCAAGCTATAACAACGATGCTTGTTAGGCAGCAAAGAGATGGAGAGGAAAGAGCCCTGCCAGGGAAGCAGCACATTTCCAGCCTCAATTTCAGCCCTGGGGTTGCCAGGCTGCAGTGCCCCACCAAGCCAGGTCACCGGCATTGAGAGTGTAGCTGGGAGGGTGGACACAGGCAGACTCTGCAAAAGCCAAATTACACCTTTGGTGGTTCACAAATCTCATAGCACCAGAAACCTGGCCCGTATGCTGCCTCCGGAGGGGATATCCCAAAGGGACATGCCCTCCAGTGGTGGGTCCTCAGAGTATGGACCATGATTGGCCACAGGATATGCTGTTAGAGCAGGGCAGACACATCCGTGCAGAGATATCACCTCTACAAGCAGAAAGACCACTTCATGTCTCTTTCCTACCTCAGTCCTGGTATAAATTTAGCTTTAAATCACTGGTCTAGCTGTGGGCACAGGCAGAGCATCCCAAGGATGTCCAAGTAATTCCCAAGGAGCAAGTTGGGATCCCTGTGCCATCCTTGCCCTGTCCATTCACAGTAGTGCTGCTCCTTGGCCCAAGCTCCACCCCATGGCTGGATGTTAGGATGAAAATAAAGTGAAAATATTGTTGTTGGCAGAGATTATCAGCTCCCCCACTGTGATTTAGGTGTTGCGGTGACCCAGCCTGCCTTCTCTATGAAAATTATTTTCCCCCTCAGGACAGTGAGCCTGAGGGGGAGGGGGAAGGTGAGGCTGGGGAATTCCCCACATTTCCCGCCATTTAAGTTGTCAGTTAAGGTTTCAGTTACTCNGGTTTTAGTTACTCCCCCTTCCCCTCCTGTTAATTTCCATATGTATAAGGTTATTTTAATATGCATTAGGTTCTGGAAGGTTCTGTTCTCCCTGTATCCCCATTGGTTTATTCAAATGTACTCCTCCCCTTGTTGTGTCTCATTGGACATTTGCAGTTATGTAATGTTTCCCTGTTGGATGATTTGTTGATCCTCCCCTTAGACCACCCCTTTTTGTCTGCCTTAAAAGCTCTGTGTAACTGTCGCTCCTCATTCTTTAGTGTCTCTTCTTCTGGTTGCCAAGTTTTCCTGTCCTCTGGGCAGGGAATAAAGACTTGGGTTGCTGTGACACTGAACCCCTCTCTCCTCCTTTTTCTCTGCTGCGCTTGCTACAATCACCACCATCTGCTGCCAGCCCCAACTAGAGTCCTGAGGCAAACAGCTCTCATCAGAGCTTCAATCTGAATTATAGAGGAACAAGTGGTCCCATGAGGCTCCAGTGCCAGAGCCCCAGGGCGCACGTAGACTGAGGCCACGCTGCCTGGCAATTGTGTTCCTGTCTCCCACTGACCATCTGGGCAGTCAAGTGGACAGCAACATTTAGGCATCTTTAAACTTCATGTTTTATTAATCCTCGCCATACAATCAATGGCATCAAAATGTGATGTCTGCAAACAAAGGCATGCACTGCAGCATTACCTCTGTAAAATACAAGATTTGGGCACTTGATTGTAAATATGCACATTAAGGCACTATATATAGTGGGGCTACACAAAAGATGGAGCTGGAGCCATCTGCCCTGAGCAGGGACATGGTTCTCATGGCCTTTGCTTCCTACCCCTGCATAGCTCAGGAAAACTCACTGTTTTTTCCCAGCTGTACTGGATAAAGCCTCCTGTCCCAAAACCTGTCTTTTCCCAGTAAGTGTCCCTATAGGAGTTTTGGCTGCAAAAGTGGACTTTCTTGTTGACCTGGAAGCTGGTGTGGAGCAGCTCAACAGCTGCTGCTGGAGGTATCCTCTCCTATTGTTGTTGAGACAGACATGACACATAAGGACTCGACACAGCAACGGCTTCTGGTCAAAGAAAGGAACTTCTCTTTATTTTACAAGGCCTCCTTTTATACTATTTCTAACATTCGTGTCACATACCCATTGGCTCCCAATTCACCACCCCACAATGTCATTGGCCACCTACCGTTAGAACAATATCTTACAATAACAACAGATGCAAATATATTATTATTTTTGTCTATGGTTCTTGCTTGTTTTGAGCTAGAATCCTCATAGTTCGATGTCTGTGAACTGAGGCAAGCTAACAGTTCTCACTGCAAGCTAGCAGTTCCCAAAGCTAGCAGTTCCCACACTCTCCCTCTGCAGCCAAGATGGGACAATGAAGCAGAGCATCACAAACTTTCTTGAAGTCGCTGTTCAGGGATGAGCTTTGTTAAGGTCTGATTAGTGCCAGATACCTCTGCCCAAATTAAGCTGCAAATGAGACCATATGGGAAAGCCATTAATATGGATTTTATTTAACAATAAATGTGAGCTAAAGAAATAGGCTGGGGGGAGAAAAAATGGGGAGAGGGGGAGAGAGTCATCAAGTAGAAGACGGTCACCACATGGATCTTGCAGCATCTGTTGCTCCTTCTTCATTCGGCTTCACTGCCCAGCTGCAGCACCTTAGGACCTCATGTGACTGGGTACCAGCCACCTCTGAAAACTGAGGTGATGAATATAACACCTTCATCAACCTCCTGCCCTACACTAGCATTGGGCTGAGTCCCATAGACTTTCTGTGGCTGGAGATTTCTTCCAAGGAAACTTCAAATGAATTATTCTCCTTCCAACTGCTGGAGAACAGTGAAACCCATGGGACCAGCCAGTGACTTCAGCACCCACAATAGAAAAAAAATCCACAGAGTTCCCCAGTGACCAGCCATTCTTGCACAGATATTTTAGATACTGAGACCCTGCACTGCACAGGGCCAGGAAGCTGTTGCAGAAACAGAAAGTCTCAAGTTTTTTATTCTTGACAGAAATTTTTGCCCATCTTGAAAAAAAATTAGGAGGATATAATGAATCACACTGCACAGACCCAGATACAGCATTGGAATAAGTCTGCACGGCCAATTTTCAGGGTGTTGTTGTTAGTCACCTGTAATTTTGTTGGGGTCTCACTCTTGATTCAATCCATCACCTGCAAACCTCACCTACTATTTGAAAAGAGTTTAAAACTTTCAGGTAATTCTGATAGTGGAGAATTTATTTGAAGTTCAAAAAAGGAGGAGCCAGGAATCAAGGAAGAAAGCATCCCAGGTTTTTCCTATATCCTAAAACAGCTGGCAATACATTTCTGTAAACTATTTACTAACCCATGTGTCTTGCTTTGAAAGACAGTGTGTCTGCCAAGGAAGGTGGAAACCTCCCTTGGAATGGAAAATATGACCCCTTTCCCTCCACATTTATAACTTTGAAATTAAGGGGCTTTTAGGGAAAGATATGGAAAAAGGAATAATAGTTCTTTACTAGTATGTATATGTATATGTGTGAGAAGGCAAACAAACAACCACAGCAGCAACAACAAATGAAACCAGAAACCTGGTGGCAGCCTGCTCTGGGCTGTCCAGCACCCTCCCCCTTGGTGCAGTTACAGTCACAGCTGGCAGGGGGCACTGTTGGCTCCTGGCCAGGCAGGTGCGATGATTCCCCCATGGCTGCAGGGGGCGCTGTGGCGTGAGCTCGGCCGCCTCTTCAAGCGGGTAATGGCGGGAGAGCCAGTGAGAGAGATGGAAAAGGGCTTCCTTTACAGCCTCACAGGGGCAGCCGGCTGTGGTACCACTTTGGATGGCGTAATGAACTGAATCAGGAACCTTGGAAGGCACAAACTGGAATGGCAGAGGCAAGCAGACCACAGAGTGGCAAACAAAAGGTAGCAGAAGCTCTGCAGCTGTAGCAGGAGCTGCAGGGTGCCGTGGCAGGTAAGGTGTGCTGGGTTACAGTGTAGGAAAAAAACTCAGAGCAGTGGCAGAAAAAACAGCTGGGCTGGGCAGCGGCAGCTGGGCTCCTGAACATAGCCAGGAAAGGCTCCCTTGGAGGAATGGAGGGGCTTGGGGTCCCAGGTTTTCCCCTGAGGCACCCAAGTAGATGGTGAGGGTCCTTTCCAGCGAGGTAGGATCTCAGTTCAATGGCCGCTCTTATGAACAGAGCCTCACTCACAGCAGAAGGAAAATAGTAGGAGATGGAACTTTGCAGTGGTGGCGAATTTATTCCACAGTGACCACAGCCTGTCTCCCTTCCGATCCTGAGAGCACGAGAGTGCAACATGGGCCAAGCCCAGCCCCTCACCCCCCAGCCAAAATCTCACAGTATCTCGACCCCTTCAAGAGAAAGCCCCTCATCTAAGAGTGCAGCTTCAGCCTTTCCCCCTTCTTTGGCCACTTATTTTGTCTTTTAAGTACTAGTTGTTAGAATCTCTTAGCAACACATGGGAGAAAATTTCCAAAAAGAAGGGGGGGGGAAGGAAAAATCCTAACCTCCAACACTGTGGATGCAAAAAAACACAGCAGGAGGAGATGGGTGTTTTGTTGCTGTATGAGTGCTGCTGAGTGGTGCACAGGCCACAGACAGTCAAGGATGTTCCCAACTAAGAGATGCTGCAGCCTGAAAAAAGCACCAAGTGCCAACAGTATATGTAAGTTGCATATTTAGTTGAGAGTAGTCTTACAGTTCTTATAAGAACTCAAAAGTTGTAACATGGGGTCCTACTTATGCTCCAGGCTGAGGCACTTTCCTAGCTGCTAAGAAGAAGGGGCTAGAACTAGAATGGGCTTCTGCTGCCACCTTTCCAGTACCTGCACAGGAACTAGAAGTGAAGAAAAAATTCAAGTGTAATTCATGCAAGCAAAATTGAAGCAAAATTCAAGGTAACATCTCTGAAGTCCTGACCCCACAGAAGAAAGCTTGGGAGCTTCAAGATCCCCCCCTTCTGCTCTGCATTTTGGCATGGGAGGTAGAATTAACCCCATCAGAGGCAGTATTCTGATTTCTTCACAGCCTGAAACACCACATGGGGTGAGAGATATGCTGGGACACCTCAGGAAGGAATCACACTCCTCTGGCCCCAAAGTAGAGGTGTTCTTGGGAATCTCAGGAGGCATGGCATCCCAAAGAGCTCCATTTGTTCAGGGAACTGATCAAATTACCAGTCTCTGTTTCTGTTATGGTGCCTTAAATGCCTGGCTTGGGTGCACACTCTGAATGCTGGAACAAGCAACCTGATATGACATAGAGCTGACCCTGCTTGGACCCTTGCAGCCTGCCCTAGGGACTGTCAGGTCACACTCTTTCCTGGAGCTGCTGAGGGACACCTTGGGACTCTGGGACCTCTGCAGGAAGCTCACCTGCATCCTGCTGTTCCCTTAGGATTGGTGGAAGACCACTGGGAGGAGAAAGCCCAGCACCACTGGGGCAGAGGTTCTCCAAGAACTTGCCATTGATGTGCATCATGTTCGCAGTGACACGGCAAGGCCTTGATTCAAGGGAATGGAGGTGATAACGGAGTCTCCCTTCCCACAGCTACTGGGGCTGGCAGAGGCATGACATAGATGTTGGGGTTCCATGGCTGGCAGAGGCATCTCCACTGCCACCTCTGATCAATAACTCAAACACGTCTCCAATTTCAAGTTCCTGGCAGGCAGGCTTTAGTCTCCTTCATTAATTAGTAACATTAGTTACCTTTACTAGGTAGTAGCAAGCCCCCTAAATGAGAAACACAGGGCATTTTTAAAACAGACTGTGCTAGATCCCTGACACATGGCCCTGAATGGGATCCTAGTGTCACTGAAACTGCGGGAAAAACAAAAACCCTCCAACAACATTTTTAATGTTTAGAGAGTCAAGGCATTACTTTATTACCTGGCCAGGACGTTGTTCTGGCCAGGATGTACCACAGAAATCATCTCATCCACACATAGCCCGGGTATGTGGAGAGAACCATTCCATGACGCATGAATTTTACAGGATTTCCCCCCAAACTTTCTACAGTCAAAACCCATAGAGATGCATTGTTTCAAAGTTCATTGGTCCAGAGCTGAGCAACCCCCAGTATTCAGTTTTCCATTGGATCTGAATCTCCTAGCCTCCAATGTTAATTAGGTCTTCTTTCTTATTTCTCTTTTCCCAGACCAGGTGTCTCTGAGCAGCCAGGGGTGAGGTTTGGAGCTGATGTTCCATTAATGGCTGCTGATGGCCCTTTATCTTTTGGGCTATTCACAGTCTGTTGATATGTTGAGTTCATCAGGCCTCACCTAGAGAAACAATGCCCTGGAAAGAACCATAAAATTCCTTTTCCTGGGATAAAGACAAACAAAGCCTTTGAC